>CM076575.1:636610982-636705014 GCA_034641835.2 Pinus albicaulis
CAATTATCTCCTAGATAAGTATTTGGCCCGCAAGCTAAAGCCTCTTGTTGGTCAGACAGATTCTTTCGTGAAAGATTCTGCTTCTTTTGTTCATGAGTTAAAAATTTGGGTTTGCGAACCTAATGACTCTATGGTTAGTTTTGATGTTGTTTCTCTTTATACAAACATTAGTATCATGGAGGCAATAGAAGTTATCAAGCATATCACTGATCCTGATACTGCTAATTTGGTGAAAATTTGCTTCACTTCTACCTTTTTTAGTTTTGAAGGAGAATTTTATGAGCAAACCTGTGGTGTCGCCATTGTTTCCCACTATCGCGAGTGGTGGCCAACCTATTTATGGAATATTTTGAATCTAGAGCTTTGGCGTCTGCTCCTTTAAAACCCAAGGTATGGAATCGGTTTGTGGATGACACTTTCATCAATTGGTCTCATGGACGTCAAGAATTGGAGGCTTTTCATCAGCACTGGAATAATCAATCTGACTCCATCAAGTTCAAAATGGGAATGGAGACAGATGGGAGCCTTCCTTTCCTTAATTTTATCATCTCTAGAAATAATAATGGCTCTTTCTCACACTGTGTTTTTCAGAAAAAGACACACACAGAGCAGTATTTGCATTCTGGTTCTCATCATTTTCCTGCTCAGAAACTTGGAGTTCTGAATACTTTAGCTACGAGAGCTCTCAGAATTTCTGATGATGATCATTTAGATGAAGAGAAAGCCCATCTCCTTAAGGTCTTTGGAGAAAATGGATATAGCAGAAGTCAGGGTTTGAAGGCTTTCATGAATGTGAACAAAGGTCCTAGACAGAAAAAGATAATGGATGATGTGGTTGGGAGAGTTCATTTACCTTTTATTCAAGGTACTACTGACAAGATCGCTTGGATTTTTAAGGAAGCATAAAATCTCGTCTTCTTTTAAACCTTTAAACACCATTCGGGGCTCCCTTAAATTTTTTAAGGACCAGTTGGACCCAAAAAGCGTGAAAGGTGTTTATTTGATCCCGTGTTCTTGTGGGACTCCCTACATTGGTGAAACTAGTTGATCGATTAATAAAATGATCCAAGAGCATTCTGCAGATATTAAGCATGGTAGAACCAAGTCCTCAGCACTAGCTGAGCATGCAGAGAAGACAAAGCATCATATCTGTATGGAAGACGCTAGAGTCCTTGCTAGGGTTGACCATTTCCACCACCAAAAATTTAGGGAGGTGATTGAGATTGAGAAGAGGCCCTATACGTTGAATAGGGATGACGGATGGAAAGTTAGTAGTTGTTGGATTCCATCTCTTCACTCCCTGTAAGGGTCCTTCCTTTATTTTATTCTTTGGTATTTTTTGATTTGGTCTTATTATTATTATTCTATTATTTTATTTATTTTATTTTAGTATTCTATTTATTGTTTTATTTATATTAATTTATTAAAATAAAATAAAAATAATTTATTTTTATTTTTATTTTTATTTTATTTCATTTTTAATTGTAATTTAATTCTAGTTTTTAATTTTATTCATTTTGTTTTATTTTATTATTTTATTGATTTATTTATATTAATTCATTTACTAAAATAAAATACAAAGAATTTAGTTATATTTTTATTTTTATTTTATTTTTAATTCCATTTCTATTTCTATTTCTAGTTTTTAATTTTATTTGTTTATAAATATTTTTATTTATTAATGTATTCATTTGTTCCTTAAATATTTTATTTTTATTTTATTTTATTATTTTATTTATTTATTTTTTGAGTTAGTTATAATTTTTTTGATTTTGACTTTGATTTTTTAACTTTTAACTTGATTCATGTTTAAAAACTTGTTGATCTTGAGAAGGGTGTTATTTTAGTTTTGATTTTATATTGTTTTTAGTTTTGACATTTGTTTTTAAGGATGGAGTAGTTATGTTTCTGGTTCTTTGTATATTTTTATTTATTTTTATTGTTTACCATTTTTAACTTTTGTAATTTTAAGGTTGGAATAATTTTATTTTTTGTTTATTTTATATTTTTATATTTTCAATCTTATATTTTTTTATCGTTTTAATTCTTATATTTTTATTTTTATTTTATTTTATTTTTAATTGTATTTTAATTCTAGTTTATAATTTTATTTATTTATTAATGTTTTTATTTATTGATTAAATACGTTATTTTTATTTTATTTTATTATTTTATTTATCTATTTTTTTGTTTTAGTTATAAATTTTTTGACTTTGACTTTGATTTTTAACTTTTAACTAGTATTTTTATTGTTGATTGTTTTTAACTTTTGTGATTTTATGGTTGGTTTAATTTTATTTTTTGGTTTATTTTATATTTTTATTTTTAATCTTATTTTTTTGACATTTTTTTAACTTTTTATTTTTTCTTGGGTTTTGACCATTGCTTCTTTCTTCATGGTGTAAATGTGTATGTCAAATCGGCCAATCTTCATTATCTTCATGATGAATTACAGTTGGTAGTTCTAAACGCGTCCGTTCCTAAAATTCTTATGTGATTTCCAAGAAAATTTATATTTTAAATTTTTATTATTCACAGTTTCTATCATTCAATATTATTACATTGTCACTTTGCATTCAAAATTTTATTTCATCATTAAAGTTATTTTACAGTATTTATCATGTCAACAAACTGACGTAACTAATAAAATTTAAAATTAAAATCACTCAATAAAACTCAGACATATTTAACATATTTAAAATGGTTATGTTAATATTAGATGTATTTACATATTATTGATAAAATTAAGCATATGTTCCTCATATTATTGATAGATTTTCCTTGGTCGCACATGACTGAAACTAACCTAGATCCATCTTATCTCTGGATCTATCAAGTGCCGAGAGGGATCAAATATCTCGAGGTGAAAACCTTTGCTCAAGTTTTGCACTAAAAAAGAAGTTTTCACCTCGAGAGATTTGATCCCTCTCAGCGCTTGATAGGTCCATAGTTAAGATGGATCTAGGATGATAGTGGAAACATCCCAAGAAAACTAAAACAATAATTTACTAACAAGACTAAATAAATCCCCTAACTCCCGTGAATTTAATATCAACTATCCGTCAAAGAATAGAGAATACCAAAATAAATGATTTTTTATTATAATTTAAAAAAAATTAATTTTAAAATATAAATTAAAAAACACTAAGTGTAATGAGGTAACTTTTTCACCTCAAAAAGAATGAAAATTTCACCATGATTTTGAAAAATTCTAACATAATTTTTTGGAAATTTAACTTACAGTTGTCAATCTTCAATATTTTTTAAAAAAAAAATATTTAAAAGCTACCATAATTATATTTTTGAAAATAATGATTGGATTCCAATGAGAAGTAACTCTATCACCTCTATAAACAACCCTATATATCTATATATAAATATTTATTCATTTAATTATAAGTTTAACAAAATATAGATATTATATAATGTATTAACTTATTATGATGTTGAATGAATATTATAATAAATTGTTAAGACAAATATATATAGATATATATTCAATTCACTTATTAAGATGTTGGTTTTAGTAATTTAATATAGAAATTTAAAACATTAAATGTAATCATTATTATACGTATAGTTAGATTTTATATAATATCATTATATATTATATGATAAATTAATGAGTCATTTTTAGTTTATAATTATGTATTATTATTATGAAATTTTAATAAAAATAATTGTAATTAAAAAAAATATATGTTTTCAAAAGATTTTAAATTTTTTATAATAATGATTGTTAACATTTATTATTTGGTTTATGAGTTTTTTTATTTGGAATTTTTTGAAATTTTATTTAAGAGGTTGAAAATCAATATGAGATATATTTAAAGGGTGTTAAAGTTTTGATGGCTAAGAATATTTAAAAAGTTGGTATTGTGATAAATATTTTGAGAGAGTTGTTATTTTATCAATGTTGATAATTTTATTTATTCTAATTAAAAAAAAATATTTTTATTTTTTCTAGTTAGTCCTAATCATCTCCTTATAGTATGATAAGTTTTTTTTATTATCTAATTATTCATCCCACTATAGATTATTTGTAAACTTCACTATACTAGTATTTATAATCCAATTAATACTCTATAAAATAGCTTCTTCCTTTATTCCCCAATCATTTAGCCAAGAATCATGCATCTTTATGCCATCTCATCCTAAATAATTAGTGTTTTTTTATTGGATCTACTCTATCTTTCTATGAGATTCATGGGATATACTATATGTCAAAACTTCACATCTATATATTAAGATAATAGGAGTGATTTAAAAGAGTTTAGTTGTATAAATTCACTTCCTCAAAGATATTTTTTCCATATGTGAACCCATTATACATAATATTTTTGGATTTAATTATCCTAAATTACATTTTGTAAATTTTCATGGTCATTCGATTACTATGATTAAATTCCTTAAGTATTCAAAGTGTCTTATTGATGTGATAGGGCTCAATGCTAGATGAAAAATATCATTAACATAAAGAATAAGGACGATGACTATACCAGAATGTATTAGACCAAAAAAACCTACAACTTCCCAACAAATCTCTAGGTTGTCAATGTATATGTCAAAAATGATAGGATATGGAGGGAACTTTCTTAAATACTACTTTGCAATTTTTTTTTTTTTATCACCCCTTAGTGATTCTAATAACATTCTCATACAACCTTACTTTAAAAAATTTCAACTCAAAAAGGGATATTTTATGGATTATAACATATTCTAAAGATTAGTTATGGGAATTGTATTAATATGTTTCCTAAATTCATTGAAACAAAAAATAAGGTTGGCTTTATTTTTGTGACACTCCTTTGCAAAGATTTTATACATTGTAGTGTGGTTTATAGTAAAGAATGATAGCTTCTAAATTTGGCCTAGCCTTTAGGTCTTGTTTGTTGTGTGGTTTTCTTGCCATATGTTGACTTTGTTTTTCAAAATACTTCCATAAAACTTGGCTAAAATGGGGTAATCAGAATGATCCTATAATGAGGGTGGCTACTTTTATCCCCACTTTTAAAAATAGGTACAATGAGCCTTTGAACCCAAAGCTTAGGGAATCACCACTTGGCTATTATTCCCACTTTTAAAAATAGGTACAATGAGCCTTTGAACCCAAAGCTTAGGGAATCACTACTTGGCTACTAAATTGAGGAGATCGAGTGTGAGAATGATGAGGATAAGCCCTCCAATTTTTAAAAATTTATGTTGGTAACATTCAATGTCCTTAGTTTTCCCTTTTGTGAATCACTAAGTTCCCCAAACTTTAGGTGTTTTTCAAAAAAGAAATAAATAAAAAATGAAAGAAAGAAAGAAAGAAAGAAAAGAGAGAGAGAGGGAAAAAGAAGATATTATCCATAGAAATGATTTGAATGTTGTCTATGATATTAGGGGATTTATAAATATTTTAAAGATAAGAATTATGATTTATTAATAGAATCATATCATTTTTTTTAATTTAAAAAGTAACATTTTTCCTCCAAAATGTCATTGGATTTGGCTTACATAGGTGCAAAAGCTTCTCTTTCTTTCTAATTTTGTAGTACTTGTTTTTTATTTTCTGCATTTTAATTATGGATTTGAATCGTTTTATCTTGTAAGATTTCAAGGACTTATTAGAGGTATCCCTAATGATTTTTTTAACAAGTTTACACTCATTATTATACCAAAGGTTGGAAATTGTATTTTTCTTTTTACACAACACTTGAAGCATAATTTTTTTAATGTAAGTAGAGAGAGCTGTCATAAAATTATGATAGAGGTTTTCAATTTTATTCTTATATGACAAGGGATTTGATTTAGTATTTAAGTCATTTAAGAAGTGATCAATTTTATTTTTTGGCCAAAAGCAGGTGTCTTTATTTTTTAATCTCTCTTCAAAGTAGATTTTATGCATGAAAAAGTTTAGTTTATAGGATTAAATATATATGATTAAAGTACAGATCATGATCAAATTTAACATTTTCCTATACATAAGGATATCTAATATCACATAATTCACAATATTTACTAGTTTCTCATGGATAAAAGTCACCTTATGTGATTTCCATCACTTCATTAGATCATTTATTAGATATTGATAATTAAATAACTTGATTAGTTAGCTAAAACAAAATTATCATCTATCTATAAATAATTGTAGTTTAAATCATTATTAAAATAACAGTTTAATTAGTTACAATTCTAACATTAAAATTATTAATATTATTTTTCTATATATATATATACACCTTATGTTCTGATTTTTTTTTATAAAAAAAATTAATAAACAATGAATCACAATATGTCAACTCTTCAAGGTCAACTTTCGTAATATATGTCAATAAAATTTTGAAATATAAAATGTAAAATATGGCCTATTAAGTCCACTCTGAAGCCTGTAATAGAATCCTGCCCGATTTAATAGAAATTGTTTGGAAAAAAAAAATTGTAAGTTGTATCATTAAATTGACGGGAAGAAAACGAAACAATAATTGAATGCTGCAATTAAACCATCTAATGTTGCAATTGATTGTATAACTTGATTAGTTAGTTAGTTAGATAATTGTAATCATTATTTAAAATAATAATTTAATTAATTGTAATTTTAGTATAAGTTATTTTTTAAATTATAAATATTTTATTTAAAATTATAATTTTTATATCTCATTTATTTTCTCTTATATATATAGATAGATATTTAAACCTTATGTTTTGATATGTTTTTTTATAAAAATAAAATTAATAAACAATGAATCCCAATATGTCAACTCTCAACTCTCTCCAAGGTCTACTTTCATAATATATGTCAATAAAATTTTGGAATATAAAATGCAAAATATGGCCTATTACGTCCACTATGGAACGTGTGATAGAATCCTGCCCGATATAATAGGGAAAAAAGAAAGTAAGTTGGATCACTGAATTGACTGGAATAAAGTGTAACACAATAATTGAATGCTGCAATTAAACCATCGAGCCAAGAGCACCAGCTATTTTACTAGTAAAAGGAATTTACGAGACCAATGATATTCGTGATACAAAGGGAGGAAATATTCCATTTAAAAGTCATGGAGAAGAAGCCGGTCAGCGAAGC
This sequence comes from Pinus albicaulis, assembly GCA_034641835.2. NCBI lineage: Eukaryota > Viridiplantae > Streptophyta > Pinopsida > Pinales > Pinaceae > Pinus > Pinus albicaulis. The sequence continues at coordinate 636,618,052 of CM076575.1, forward strand.
GTTGCAATAAAAAAATCGCACTGACTTTTAGGTACAACGAAACCGACAAAAGCATATAGACACACTATTTCATTTCCAAAGTGAATCCCGCGTTCCAATGAAAATTATCGTAAGATACCTATAAGGCTGAGAGAGCATAGATTTTACTGTGAAGAATGTAATATGCCCACGGAAAATGAGGTCAACAACAAAAACAAAGGTGAGGACACTCTAAATGTCTGTATGCTGTAATCAATAACTATTTGTCTGTATGCCTGTTGGATAGAAAAACAATATTAAACATTGTCGGGAAGGCATGAAATGCATTTGCAGAAGTTCCATCGACCAAAACCATTTGAATAACATGTACCTTTCTCTTTATTCTCTATTTGTTTAACAAGCTCAAGTAGACGCTCGCTGCATCACGTTTTTTGCATTGACGTCCACCAATTAAGAGAATATCCAGTAAAGTAAAGTAAAATTGAAAGTGATGAAACGGGTATAATTATACACCCAACCCACCCTTTCATAGTTGTATGCCTATACTGCGAATGCTGTAAGCTACCTCCCCGCTAAGAGGCATTGTTGTTTTCTTGTTTCCTTCCTGTTTTGCTCGTGAACGCAAGTAAAGAACTCAGCGTCTGAGAATACAAGAAATGATGAACAGCTTGGTACGCTAGGGGGGGTTAAAATTTTAGGTCTCTCAGCCCCCACCCAAACCCTAATATTAAGCTGTGTCTCAGTCCTCTATAATCATGTACATGAATTTCTGTTTTTATTGATCACGAGGAATCTAGTTTTTCCCATTTGAGATAGTCGTGTTAGTGGGATATTCTCATGTATGGTGCACTAATGTGAGTGTAATGTGCAAATATTAATAGACTAAAATTCAACTTGGAATAAAGTACCGTAGTACCGTTCTTCCCATTTGAGATAGTCGTGTTCGTGGGATTTGCTCGTGTATCGTGCACTAATGTGAGTATAATGTGCAAATATTAATAGACTAAAATTGAACCAGGAATAAAGTACCATATTGGCTATAAGAGTAATGAACCGTGTTTGTATTTTGAGTTTATTAACAAAAATATTTATAAATTAGAAGTTGAATCACACAAAAGAAATACAAAGAACACAATGTGTCAAGGAAACTTTTATGGGTCAAGGGATTGGAATTCTTATTATACAAAGTCAAGAATGACTCCAACATTACATCAAGCTTCTAGGGAATCATCATTTTAATAAGAAGACATAATTATGTAACTTTATGTGTTTACACAACTCTATAAACAATAAAGCCAGATTTATTAGGATAATTTCATTTTACCAATAATTTAATTGTAGTCATTCTTAACTCCATGGTGACAAAAACATTTATAATCCCTTGTCCATGCCCATTCATCATCTTTTCTGCAAACCAAGAGAAGCCAAACACCAACACATCTTCTCTACCAATACTTTTTTCATGAAAATACCTACCCAATTCTCCTATGTGTGGACCTTCTTGAGAGGTGCTTTTCCACCATTGATCACATTTCTTACAAAATGGTATCTTAAATAAATGTGCTTAGCCTTGTTGTGATAAGGAAAATTTGTAGCCAAATGAATAGCACTCTCACTTTCAAAAAATACATTCACTTTCTCCTTCATCCTTCCAAGCTCATCAAGTAGACCTTTCAACCAGATTGCCTCTTTAAAGGCATTTGAAGTACCTATATGCTCTGCTTGAGTAGTGGAAAAAGCAATTGTGCAAGAGTACAAACATATCCTCTAGTATATCTCCTCTTCTTCAAGTCACATTCATACTCAACATCCACGTACCCATAGACTCAATCTCCACAACCATTAAAGACGATACAATGGCCACTTGTGCCTCTGAAATAAGGAAGCACCTATTTTAATAATCGCTTGTGTTGCTCACCTCTATTTTCCATGAACCTACTAACAACTCCAATTGCATGTGAAAAGTCAAGCCTTGTAGATACAATAGCATACATTAAATTGGCTACCGCATTTGCATATGGTACATGAGATATATACTTCTTTTATTCTTCGGTTCTATGACTCAAACCTGAAGAAAGCTTTAAATGGGAAGCTAAAGGGACATTAAAAGGTTTCACCATTTTCACACCGAAATTTTCAAGTATTTTCTCCACATAATTCTATTATGATAACCAGAGCTTTCCATTTTTCATGTCTCTGTGTATCTCCATGCCTAAAATTCCTTTTGTAACTCTAATGTCGTTCACATCACATTTCTTAGAAAGTTGTGCCTTTAACATGTTGATCTCTTCCATATTTTTTATTGTAATAAGAATATCGTCAGCATACAAAGCCAAGATAACGAATATCTCATTGAAACTTTTAAAGTACACACAATGATAATATTCACTTCTAGTGAAGTTCTATCTCACCATGAAGGAGTCAAAATTCTTGTACCATTATCAGGGAGAGACCCTCACACCATATAATGATTTCTTAAGCTTGAAAACTAATCTTTTTCTGTGACCTATACAAAAAATTCTATTTGGTCCATATAGATATCCTCATCCAAATCTCCATGATGGAAAGTTGTTTTAACATCTAGTTGTTCTACTCAAGGTTAAGTAATGGAGTTAGTGCTAACATAGTACGAATAGAACAAGTTTTATAACTGGTGAAAAAATATCATGAAATTCAATGCTTTCTACCTGAGAGTACCCTGTTTTTACCAACCTCACCTTATATCCTTCAATACTTCCATAAACATTTCTCTTCATTTTGAAGACCCGTTTATATCCGGAAATAATTCTCAATTTAGGAAGTTCCACAAGATCCCAAGTTTTGTTCTTGGCTAAGGAATCCATTTCCTCGTCCATATGCTTCTTCCATTTTTCATTATTCGCATCATCCATTATTTTTTTATAACAAGAAGGTTCCCCATCTTCAGTGATCAACACAATAGATGAAGCATAATCCTCATACCTCTTGGGTGTTCTTCTTTCCCATATAGATCTCCTAAGACTGACCAATTGTTGTATTGGTTGTTGAACTTCTACAATTTCCTTTACATCTTCTTCATCTTTTCCTTAAAAAGTTTCTTCTTCCTTCAAACTTTTTGAAAAAGGTTGAGTCTCCAACTAAATTTTTTGATTCGAAGATACCTGTTCCTATTCAATTTCTTCAACATTTTATTTTAGAATAGAAGATTCATCAAATGTTACATCTCTACTAATCACTATCTTACGTGAAGAAGGATCCCACAACCTGTATCCTTTCATGACATCGTCATATCCATAAAAAACATATACTTTTTCTTTTGGATCTAGATTCTAAGGTTTATTCTTCGGAACAAAAGCATAGGCTGTACAACTAAAAATCATTAAATGCAAATAATTGCAAGACTGACCTGACAAAACTTATTTAGGATTTTTACAATTAATATCAACTAAAGGTGATATGTTTACCATATAATAAGCATTCAATACTGCTTTTGTTGGTTAGCATTGCTACGCATGCTTCTCTATCTCTCCATAAGATTCTTGTTCATACATTCAACAAAACCATTTTTCCAAGGAGTATAGACCAAATTTTTCTGTCTGACAAGCCTTTCATCCTTACGATATTATTCAAATTCTAAGGAGGTAAATTCACCACCATTGTCAATTATTAAATATTCAATTTTATTACTTGTTTTCTTTCCACCGTAGCTTTAAACTATTTAAAAGCATTAAATACATCAACCTTTCTTTTTAAAGTATATCCCTATACTTTCTCAGAGTAATCATTAATAAATTTTATGAAGTAATATGCACCTCCATAATATACTATAGGAGATGGTCCCCAAACATGAGTATCAATATAGTTCGAAATTCCTTTACTATTATGACTACCGGTTTCAAATTTCTATCAACATCGTTTTCCATAAACACAATGTTGACAAAAATCCAAACTCAAAGATTTCAAATTACGAAGTAATTTGCGATTTATAAGTACCTGAAGGCCCTTCTCGCTCATGTGACCTAGTCGTTGATGCCATAAGCAAGTACCTTCTCCTTCCTTCTCAAATATAATATCTACCTCATTGGCCCGAGTACTTCCTTTGAGTATGTAAAAGTTTTTAAGCTCCTGTGGTTATCATTTCTTAAAGAGATTCCTATATTATCCACAATATTAAGGAATATTTGTCGACGTTTCAAATCCCAACTGGGATCCATCATCAGGACATTTCTGATCTCATTTTCCTTCATAAATACCATAACACAGTTTGGAACTCTTAGCGCTCCACCTTGACCTATGAACTGGTAACATTTCGAGTCTAATACTAAAAAAGAAATCAAATTATTTTTCAACTCAGGTACATGTATAAAATTAGTCAATGTTTTAGTTGTACCATCATACATTTTAATTATGACATTTCCCACCCCAATAGTTTGAGAAGATACATTACTACCCATAAACATAACACTATCATTCACATCTTGATATGAAGTGAACCATTTTTTGCGGGATTCATGTGATGAAAAGCGCTATAATTTAAAAATCAATATTCATAATGTTGAGAAACATTGAAATTAGATAAATCTTCATATATCATACATGATTCAATAGACAAAAGTTCATCAATCATACTTGAATCAACTTAATTTACTTCCTTATTTATGTTTTCACCAGACTCCTTTCTTCTCCAAAACTATTTCTTTAGATGCCCTTTTTGTTGGATAAACAACATTTCACTTTTCACTTCTTGCCTCTTGAATTTTTTTATAGGAACTTTTTTATTTTTTTCCTTTCTCCCTGGAGTCGCCTCTAGCTACCATAGCTTATGGGGTGGAAGTTTCAATGTTAGACTTAATTTTTACTTATTGAAATAGTAAATATCCCCTAACAAAATAGAATTATAAATATTTGGTTTTTCTTAAACTGATAAAAGCCACAAAGTGATCCCAAGACTTAGGTAACGATCATAACAAATTAATTGATTTATCCTCTTCTTCAAATTTAACATACATATCTATCAACTGGAAAATACATGTATCAAATGCATTTAAGTGTTTTGAAATTTTAGTGTCGTCTTTCATATGGAGACTATACAAATGTCCCTTCAAATAAATTATGTTGGTTAAAGATTTGGTCATGTGCAAAGTTTCCAATTCACCCCAAAAATATGTAGCTGAGGTTTCTTCAAAAATGTTGAAGAGAACTTCATCTTCCATGCACAAACTGATGGTACTAAGAGTTTGAGCATCCAAGTCCTCACATTTCAAATCTATCATGCCAACACATCCTTTTCTTCCATCTAATACTTTGTGCAACCCTTATTGCAAAGGTAATTCCCATACCTTCATTTTCCACAATGAAAAATTGTCCTAACCAGTGAAATTCTCCACCTCAAACTTGGCATTGATCATTTTGGTCATATTTTCCTTCATACATAGGCTCTTTCAAAGGTTCAAAAAAAAAAAGAATTCTTCACCTACGTTTTTCCTCGATTAATTTTTTTTCCTTTCTTTCATCTAAAGTTTTTATTTAATTTAATTTTTCTTTCAACTAGAATTTTTCTTGAATTTCCTTCTAGTTCACTAGAGTCTATTTCCTCTTTTTTTAATATCATACAAAATTTATCAGACCAAATTTTACATCCATTTTCCAAAAAAAATATCTTCTTCAAACAAAAATTTTGCTTCCCTTCTTACTCAAAAACCAAAATATCTCCACTCATATTTCAGAAAAAACCTTCTCCAATTTTAGAAAAACACCAACAGAAAATTCTTCAAAAAAATACAATTCCACAAATAAACTTCCAATTCCAAAAATAAATCTTCTACCCAAAAAAATATACTCATTCGGTTATATGCGACTTGAAAATTATGTGTATTCCTTTTTAAATGGTTCACAGTTTCATTAAGACTCATTTTCTTATAGACAAAAAGGGCACAACTGCTGAAATAAATGGTGGGTTTATTCTCTATTTTGTGTATTTCAAAAAGAGTAATGGCTTGTCAATGGTCCTTTTTAGTTGCAAAAATAATGACGGATTGCTTCTCCTTTGTGAACAACTCCTTGGATTAAAAATCCATCCTTTTCTATGTGGTAATACCAATAAAATTTGGTCACATAGAATGAGATTCTGCAAGTCTTACTCACCTTTTGATATTTCAATGACTTCTCATAAAAAAAAGAGGCTCCTATTTTTTTTGCATTCAAACTTGACTTTCGACCAAGTTTATTTGATGATTCTTTCCACAAGCTTCTTTATTTCTCCCAGATTCTTATTGGACCTATGTAGGATATTACTAGGGGCTGTAATAAAGCATTTTGATCCCATTAATTACATAAATAAGAAATAAAAATGCATATAAATGAGAATCTAAATCACATAAGAAAACATAGGGAATTTATGTGGTAAAACCTCGACGCTCTGTTAGGGAAACCTCCACAGGGAAAGTGTTTGGAATTCTTATTACGCAAGGTCAAGAATGAATCTCCAACATTACATCAAGGAAATCACCATTTTTATATCAAGACATCATTACGTAGCTTCCGGTGGTTACGCAACTGTCTAAATAATGAAACTAGACTTACTAAGACAATTACATTAAAACAATAATTTAATTGTTGTCATTCTTAACAAATAATACTACATTGTATGAGCACAGGTAGATTTCTAGGATGTTAGAAGAGAAAATTGTGGATAGAATTTTAGGGTTACCATATACAATAGCACGCTCTTCAATTTTATTCTCTACACGTTCTATGGGTCCCCTCTATTCTCTACACATTCTATGGATCACCTCTAATCAACAATGGGTAGGAAAACATCATAGTTATGGTTATCAATGTCATTTTCCTCCTTCTCAGGTGTTTCTTATCTTATATTCACTTGAGTTAAAGCCAAGCTAGTATTTGAATTAAAACATATCTTGTCAAATGTAACTCGTAATTGAAGATTTGCTTGGGTAAAATTAATGCAACCTAGAGATACTGCTCTTAATCTCACTCTCTATATAAATTATTTGTATAGGAAAATGGTCATGATGGCCACGTGTGTGTTGGTGGTATTTGGGACTATTGTGATAGCTTCCTTGTTGGAACTGAAGGAATGGTAGTGATTTGTATTCTCTATGTTTCGCCGTTGTAAGTAATTATAATATTTACATTTCTCTATTCAATTTTCATAATTATGATGCACTATACTAGCAATTTAATAAAAATCTAAAAACCCTCAAAAACTTTCAGAATCTATTATTTCTAGTGTTATTGCATATTGTTAATGTTTTTTAACCGTGTTTATTACTATTCAGAGACTGGTGATCCAAACCAAGAATGTGGAATTAATGTCAAGCTTCTATTTCACGTTGTTCGCTTTCGTTAGAAGTCTGCTTTGTATGGTGTATGTCTATCTCAAGAGAGATATTATCATCATGGTAATGTCATAATTATCTTGTTATTAGGATTTTATCTGACAAAACTTATGTGATTTTATATGATGAGTTTGATAATGAAATATTTTTACGTGTTTAGATGACAAAATTCATGTGATCGATTTATAAGACCTAACAATATCACATAGTAAGAAATGTTATTTGAAGCTCCTACTAAGTGATTTGTTTCTTTATGTTCACTATATATTTAGATCAGGAACTAAATTTTGTTGGAGTGTAAATGATTTTTTTTCTCTGTGTTGAATTTATATTTTGTGCATGCACCCAATTTTGTTGCACTGCCATTAGGGTTGGCTCAGATGATTTATATTTTTTTTATCGAAGAGAAGAGAGCCTACATGTTGAATATTAAAAATAATTGGATGGAGGGAAGCTTCTGCAATTGATGAAGGAAAAATGTGAGAAAAAAAGTGAGGAGAAAAGAAAGTGCAAATCAGATGAACAAGATAGAGAAATGTAGTTGAAAGCATAACCAATGGTGGGAGTGAAACAAAGCTTTCTACAATGGCCATATCAAATCCAAATTGAGAGGTATGATTTGGTGTGAAATTTTTTCTTTTGTGATTACTATTTTGTTGATGATGTTGGATTCCACCAACATTGTAAGGGTATCTCCCCGATGTGAATTCCCAATTAGACCTCACACCGTTTGGTGTAGGAGGCCCATCTTGTCATACAGTCAAAAAATCATTGGAAAGATAAAGATATACCTTGGTTACAAACCAACACAAGGGAACACAACAACATTATGGGACAACAAGGATGTGAACTTTGTGACACACCCAATGTAAGTTATACGAGGGATACTTCCACGACTGGTGAGGGAAATGAGCCATGAGTTAGAAAAGTAATAGTACTATCCTAAAGGGGAACCTAAGGGTAAAGAGAAAGGCTTGCTGAATACCTGCAAACTAGTCCACATGATAAACAACAATAGTTAAAGCATAAGAACACTCATTCAATAACAACCATATACAAGAAAAAAATTAATTTGCTAACTTAGTATGTAAATAAAGCAAAATATACCATAAACATAACAAGGATAGTCTAACTACATCTACGATACATTTATGATGGGTGTATGCTCATTGAGCTTAAGATTAAAAGTGTAAGACCCTATGTACACTGTTACATGAAAGAAAAATTATCGAATAGTGGAACAAAAAGAGAGAAATTTATTCTCCCAAAGAATGATCTATATCCTATGTATTACAAAATAAGCAAAGGAAATAACTATATAATATTTAAGACTTCCAAAAACCCCCCATTGAGTTAGGAGTAGCTATTTATAACAAATATCAATGACATTTGAGCTTCCTCATTACTTGTATACTTCTATGATTGTTCATATTCTGTACATACCTTATTACATTCGATATGTGGCTATTCATATTCCAAATGTGTCCCTTGGACTTCATTACATAATATTAATAACAAAAATACAATTTACAAATGAGAAAGTCGTCTAATAAGACAAAAATGACAATGGGACAAAGAATCATCAAATCAACTAATCATTTCTTTCCTCATGGAGTTCACTTGCAATCTAAGTAATCCTTGTTGTGAACTCATTTGTGATGGATTTGAACTAAGTTGGAAAGTCCCATTTGTACAACATATTTACCTCGAGTTCCTTCATTAGTATGTTCTTGGAGTTTGACTATACATTGTTCCACAACCATGAAAGATTCATATGATCTTTAACTAGTGCAAAGGAATATTTAAGAATGATTTCTTTGGTAACCTCCAAGCCTTCCCATTATATTATATTCTTTATTTGTTCAATATATTCTCCAATCTCCTGGAATATTTCTTCTCTTCTTTTGATTTCTTCATGAGATCTGATGGCGGGCATCCCATGTTTTTGTGTTAGAGACACGAATCCATTATGCATTATATTATAAACGTCCATAATGATAATTGATTGTGCTCCAGAATGTGAGTATTTATCTAGGTGGAGTCTCAACTAAACTCTATTTATTTATGTGGAAATCTTTTCCTTATTTTCCAAATGTTTCTCAGCATCTAGATATTTTTCATCACACTCCTCCATCTAGTCAACTTTTTTGTTTGCTATATTTAGGATTTTCACCACTTCCTATGTCTCCTTCTAAATTGTGATGAGAGAAGCCATGACCTATTGTATACGTATCACATCATCATATAGTCATACCAAGGTTTCATCCATTTTCTCCAGCTCTTCTTGCATAGCTAACTACCATTCCGGGTGTTGAATTTTTGTGATGGGAACCGTTGATTCTCTGTCCCAAAATGTTATTCCTGTTTCTTCATCGCAACAAGTTCACTTCTCACCCTATCATTCTCATTCAATAAGTACTTAGACTTATCCTGCATCGTTGTAGCGAATGAAAATTTTTCCTCCATGACTACCCTAAGATTCCTTCTGTTGTTGGGAGTTATCACCTTCTATGTAGACACTGAGACTGGATTCTAAGGATCATTTGGGAAATATCTATGCATCTGTTACATGGTATTCTTCTTGAGTTGATCAAACATTACGCTGCATACATCCATGACTCCATATGTTGGTTGCGGGTTGATCCCCATCTCTCAAATGGAATATTACCACATGTGATATTATGTCCTCCTAGAGTATCTGGTTCTTCATCCAATTTCTGGATAGTGTCTACTTCCTCAAAATTTTCCTCTTCCAGCACTTGAGTCAATGGTTCTTCTTACAATCTATTTTTTGCTTCTTCCTCCTAAGACTTCCTTTGTTTCTCTTCTTATATACTTCTCCTCTCTTCTTCTTCCGTTGATTACTTCTCTAGCAACAAGAGAAAATTTTAAGGATGGAAATTTATTTGAAATTTTAAAAATATTGGTGAATATCACTAATGTCTATTATGAAAACTATAAGATGTTTCTTGATATATTTACAAAAATATCCCAATTTATAATTATCTTATAGGTAGAGTCCATATAATTTTGCGATCTTTAGGGTTAAATAATTTTATACTATAAATTAAGGAAAATCATTTTTAGAAGAAATGGAAATTGGAAAATATTTTTTTTGGAAAAAAATTGTAAAATTAGCCCACTTGCAAATATTAACCCCTAAAATTTTCCATGTCAATAACTGATCCTATTGACTCTTCCTTTATTCTTCTTATGCCTCTATCCTCTCCTCCTTTTCTTGAATATCTCCCGAGTGTAAAGGATCAACTTTCCATTTCTTGCTACCCTCACCAATCGAGGAATACCTGATCCTTTTCTTGGGAGCTAATTTCTTTGCTTGAGGTGTTATATCCTCCTCCTCCTCCTACACTTGAAAGTATTGAGTTGGTGGATATTTGGGTGAACTAATATTTATTTCTAGCTCTTACTTCATGTTAGCATTGTACCAATTATTTATCTTCTCATCTTTTATTGTTGACATCAATGAGTACCCCTTATTATGACGAATCCTTTGAAAATGTTGCATGAAAATCCTATGGGGGTAATATCCATGGAATTATTTAGTGGCGAAGTGTAGGAAGTCCAACTAATATATCTGTGTTGCTTTAGCCTTGTGGATCTTTAAAACATACACTCTGATCCTTAATGAAAATATATGCCAAGGGGATTTCTTCCTCCTGTGAAGAATTCAGGGAAATCCCTTGTCCAATTGATTTACAAGTTCTTATTTGACCACCGTGTGGATCAAATATTGCGACATAAGATGAAGGAATATATGAAAATTGAAGCACCTAATTTATGTACCCTCGGGTGCTGCAAACCAAATTACAATATCTTTAAGTGATTTCTTTACTTGATTGGTCTTGCAAGGAGGATCAATCTCAAATATCATGTGAAATATAACTCCAAAGAATTGTTCAACCAATTTTTCATATATGTTTCTGAATCTTTCTTATGATAAAAATATGTAGTGGAAGTAAAAAGGTAATTTCTCCTCAGGGATCCATTTCTAGTTGATTCCCTATAACCCATATTATGCACAGATTCCATCTAAGAGAAATGAAGACATGTGGAATTTAGGTGCCTAGTGCACCAATAAATATGTTTTTTCCTAGCCCACTTGATGATGGAACTCAAATGACAGGATATTCGCCCAATTGAAATTTTTAGCATGTGTCACCTCTATATTGAGCATACACATCCAATTATATTCAAACACCTCAACATTCTTGCACTTATACAATTGTCAACACATGGTTGTCAAGTACTGATATAGGTCTTTGATAATATTTTTCGGATACACTGCGGATGGGCGATAGAAAAACATGGAAGAATCTCGACACCATGAAATGATAATTTCATTAATGTCGAGCTTTGTCCATCTTGTGTAGAATTTTTCATTTTCATATTCATTGGGCTTGGGAATAATATAATATATCTACAAATATTCACCAGAATAGGTGGTGAAATTAATTCCACTCCCGCTACATAAAAAAACGTGAGAGTCATCCATATGTGTAATGATCCATTGAATCACCTCCGCACATGGCATCATCGAGAATCTGCATGTGATCCTGTGCATCCTTGACTTCTTGATGTTTATATATGCATGCAATTTTTTTAAGTCCTTATTAAACCTTTCTTTCATGAATTTCTTTTATGCCATTTTCCATGTGACCTCTATATTGTTATCAATAAATCACTATGTATCTTCATATATGGGAATATTTGGCTTTGTAACTTTTACAAGTTCATCAACACTTGTTTCTGAAATTTCTTTGAGGGCCATTTTTTGAGGTGGCATGGCTTCGAAAAATGATGGGAAAGTGGAAATACTTGTACCATGAACACTTTTTTGGGAAAGCACACTCATAGTGTCAATATTTTCTTAGGAAAACCTACTTATGCGGAAATACCTGTATGTCACATAAAAAGAGGCGTTGCAGATGATATAACATGAAAAACTATGAACGAAATCACAAAAAAAATTCCATGCATGAGAAAATGAGCATGAAAAATAGGAGGGTGCACTTTCAAAGTAGAAAGGGACATATAGGGTCATTTAGGGCTTTGTAGTGCACTCATGTGCTTAAGCAATTAGAAAAAATCATCTAGGGCACATTATCAAACACTGAAGGATCGAAGGGATGTAATATTTGGCCTTTGAGTCTTCCCTATGTGCTCATGTGCTCAAGGAGACAAGGAGGGCACACTTTCACACTCCAAAGGGAAGAACAAGGGGGTTGACAGGTCTTCAGGCCTTCACAATGTGACCATGTGCTTGAGGCAAAGGATGGCACACTGTCACATGTCGAAGGGCTAAAGTAATATGCTTCATTTCTTTGTGATGCCCTCATGTGCATAAGAGAGGGAAAAATTCTTCGTGGTGAAGAAGTGTGCTCTAGAGGAAAACTTGATCAAAGAGGGAGTAATTTTCAAGGTTTATCGAGCTTCCATCTCGAGAAGTATGCCCTACCTCTGAGAAGGTGGAAAAATATTTTGAACAACAATATTTGATGCTAATATGAGGAAAATAAAATTTGCAAGGCTTTATAGTTGTTGTCACATTCAAGGTGGGTGATGAAAGGTTCCAATAAAATGAAGAGTTTATGCATGCGACGACATACTAAGACTTGTAACATGTACATTTATAATAAACACCAATGAAAAAAATGAAAAACAAAGGATCTAAAAAAAGGAAAGTAAGAATATCCGTGAAATCATAAAGGAAACGAAGAGATTTGACATGAGAAACTTACTTGTTGCGTTGGTTGATGAAGAGACTCTTGACTCCGAGATGTGTGCCCAACTTATATGGAATAATTATGCAATAATAATGAATAATTGAGTTTATTTAAATAATTTTACCATAAAAAACTAATTCATGCATGATCACCACTTGTCGTCGCATCAAAGGATTAGTTAAAAAAAGTTAAGTGGCCTCCTGTTTTCTAGGAGTGCATCCACATGCAACAAGATGACACATGCATGCATCCAAGAAGGGTGCATCTCTTTGTCTCGAAGGAGTGCACTCATGGAGGGCACAATTTTTTAGCATGAAGGAATGCGCTCAAGGAGGGAACATTTTTTTAGCATGAAGGAATGTGCTCAAGGAGGGCACACTTCTTCGTCTCGAAGGAGTGCACTCAAGTTCAACGCATGTCTTCACCAAATTAGAGTGTCATTTGATTTTTTGAGTGTTTTTCTTCCTTCATTTATTTTTTTGCGCTTTTGAGTGTCTTTTCGAGTGTGTGCATGACGATAAGAAAATTTTATAAGTCAAGAAAGATAATGAGTTCACCTAACCATAGACTAACTAACTCAATCACTCTAATGGTTAAGTAACGATGCTTAGGCAACATTGACATAGAAAGATATGACACTAGGAGAAAACATGACATATATAACAATTTAAACAACATAAAAAAATAAAGAGACTTGAAACAACAATTATTGTAGACTCCAAAATTGACATGGGAAAAAAAAAAAATCAAAGGTCATTGTTGCAACGAAAAGATGTTTACAATGGTAATTTTTGAAAAAAATAACAAAACTCGATTTTTTATATCACAACATTATCTTTTTTAATGTGAAATGCGAACGATTCTATTTATTGATTATAATAAAAATATACATAGACGTCCTCCCTCTCTCAAATTTTGCTATGAACCGAAGATGTTTTGAGTGAAAAAATGAAATTTATACTTTTCAAAGACCAAGTCACACAATTTCTCGTGCTCTCATTTTAATTTCGTTTGTATAATGTCTACGTAAATGAATGGAGGTCCATTAATCTTGGAAACTCAAACTTTAAAATAATTTACTAAAGTAACACCAAAATATGATTTATTAACCCACTTTATCCCAAGGTGCTAGAGAAGTATAGGAATCTCCAAAAAACCATTTACCAAAGTAGATTGCTAATTTACAAAGGGAATTGTCACATTTAACTTTTAAAGTAAAGGTATATTTGAAAATCGTACATGATAGAAGTATTAATTATTTTTCTTCAAATGAAACAAATTGTTACAAGGAAAGAGTTAAATGTGACATATTGAAAGTAAGTAAGTAAAGTTAGGTTAAATTAGATAAATTTTGATTCGGTATTATAATTTATTTAATTTAATTAATAATAATAATAATAATATTTAGATTTTTTTAATTAGAAAAAATTAAAAAACAAAATATGGTTGAGGGATATTAGAAAATGAATCAATGTTGAATTGATATGAAAGTAGTAAGATAGGTCATATATATATATAGTTTTAAATTTTTTTGGCTACTTGAATTGAGTAGATTACAAAAATTAAAGTTGTAATTTTAAATATAGTGATTTAAGGGGTATTGAAATATTTAATTTGTGAATGATATTGTCTACGTTAATTTTTTTTTGATAAATATATTTTTAAATATAAGTGGAATATTTTATTTAATATGATTATTTTATATATATATATATATATTCTTAAAATCAAAGTATTTTAACTCATCACTTAACAGAACAATCTTGACTAACCATCTAAGATAACTTTAATTGATTGAATTCAGGTAAGGAAGATAATAACATAATAAACATTTCACAAAATAACCCCAATTAAAAAATTTAATTAATGAACATAATTAATAATAATAATAATAATTCTGGATAAGGTATGAAATACATATTAACACACAAATAATAATAATTATAAATTAAGATTTGATTTACTATATAAATTTAAAAAATGGTTAGATTTTGTAACCATTATATTTCAGAACTTGATATTTATATTTACTTAATAAGAAAAATTATATATGTAACTAAGTTTTAATAAAAATAAAAATATTTTTTTATATAGATGTGAAATCTATATAGAGATAAATAGTAGTATAGATCTATCTTAACGATATATTTGATCAAGGTTCAGGAGAAATGAAATCAATCTCGAAAGGTGCAAACATTTCTTCAATGCATATTAATAAGTTTGATTTGTCTTGATAGATCCACACTTAAGATGTGTCTATGTTGGTTGATATTACAACTGACTTTGAGGGAAATGTGGTACAAATATTTCACTATATTCTCAAGTATGAATGAAATAACTCAATCCACATATAATAACATAATTTATCTAGTTTTAAAGAGAAAGAAATTAATTAAAAGTAAAAAATCTTATATTTTCTATTTTAAATGTAAAGAAAATATATAGTTTTTATAGAATTTCAAAATATTTTAGTATCATAATTAAATAAAGTATTTGAATATTCATGGTAAAATAAAATAAAATAAAATATTTCAATATATATAAAATAGCATAATTTTATATGAGCTTTAGAGAAATATAAAGAAATTAAACATAAAAAATATTATATTTTTACTTTTGAATATAAAAAAATATGTAATTTTTGTATACAATTGGAAAATATTTTAACATTTTAATATGGTACTTAAATACAATATTTCAATATTCAAGGTCACTAATTTCAATCCTCAAATAAAATAAACAATTAAAAGTAAATAAAAATAAAAATTTATTACTTTATAATAAGATTAATAAGTGGGAGATATATAGTTAATTAGATTCTTGATTTAAAATTAATACATGATATTTTAATAATAATAATAATAATAATAATAATAATAATAATTCAATTCAATTTAATTTGGGTCATAAATAAAATATATTTTAATTTGCAAGGTTAAGTAATGTTACATTTATTTAAAAATGGATTAATAACTAAAAAATATTAATATGGAAAATGTGGTTTGTAATATATATATATATATATATCAACGATATATATTATATATGGTTAAAAAATTTAAAAATTAATTTATTATACAAGTGCAATAGTATAAATTAAAAGGATAATAAATTTTAGTAGAAATCAATTCTAAAAATCAAAACATTTATTTCATAATACAAATCACAGTGCTAAAATTAAAAAAAATTGTAAAAAAACCTAAATTATAATATCATTATTACCATTACCATTATTATTATTATTAATTATAAAAATAAGTAATATATTAGTTTAATATATGTATATTTTCCCCCAAAGCTTGGCTCAGTAGGTGATCACCATGAAAATACTTGTGACGAAGATATCGAAACTCACCATGAAAAGTCTTCTGACGAAGATATAATTCCCTTAGAGGTAACCTAGTATACAGAGTATATGACAACTCCTCTACCCCACAGGTTATAGTGGTAGCAATCAGAATCAAACCCATGTCCTGCAAGTACAAGACTAACGTAGCTACCATTTCCCCTCCATATAAAAAGAGACAATATATATGCATTTAAAAAAATGGAACAATATTTGTAAATATGAATATTTATGCTGACTTTATCATGGAGATTCATAATATATAAATAGAATTTCTTAAAATACCATGTGATCTCCATAAAAAAAATAATAATAATATATATACATTTTAAAACATGGAGCAAGATTCTTAAACAAGGATATTTATGCCAACTTTATCATGGAGATTATTAATCTATAAATAGACTCCCTTGCAATACCATGGGATAATACTACGACTTATCAATACCGCATTAAAAAAACATTACTCAGTTCATTTTTTTAATTATTTAAATTAATTAAAAGGGGAAAATGACATGAATACTTCGTAGATAAATATTAACCTTTGATTTGTGCATACTACTAAAAATACTCTAGAATATTATGTAGAGTTTAAATCCCTACCATCCACCTAATAATTACTCAAAATTAAATTAAATATTTTGAAGGCATATTCCAAAATAGAAATGCTTACCAAGATAATAAAAAAATTATAAAAGATAAATTATCATGGTTAAAACATTTCAAGTAGTCTTACTATTCCCTTTTTAGGAATATTTTTTGATCAATTTTGTCTAAAATCCAATAAAGATTCATTGGAATTCTAATTTTAAGTTGTATATAATTAGAAATTCATAAATAATTTCTCAAAACACCCTCCCAAATTATTAAGAAAATAATGTTACACATATAAATACATGAATGATTTTTTATAGCAGTTGAGAAAATCTCTCAACCATACATATATGTAGAAAGCTAATGAGTTGGTGAATGTGTCTCAATACAACTAAATCCAACCAATTCCTAAATAATAGGGAAATATTAATTTTGAAATGAGTGATCATATCTAAGAAATTAGGACTTAAATATACTTTATCAATACCTATCTTCATCTCGAAATCAACTACGGTCTCACTAATAAGTTATCTACAAAATAAAGATCCACTATAAAATGGATCACCTATCGATTATAAAATTCCATTTTTTATCCAACCTGACATTTACAAATATTAGCAATATTTTTGCATCTATATGAATAAACAACTATCCATTGGAAAGTAGGGGTAACTAGTCATTGATACTACATATCTACTAGGATGTCCCTTGATGTACATGGTTCGCTCAACTATAATATATTCGTACATGTACCTAGACCTTTAACACCCCCTACATCACCATCATCATAATCATCATCCTATGTTTTTGTTGCTTACCCATAACCATGATTTGGATTTTTTTCACTTATCCTCAACCACGCCCTTAACGATCCTACACCAGAATCCTAAGGAAAAACAAACTCTACAAGGATCTATATACATATGTTTCCTATTTCTCACAAACTTATGTTTATTCATCACATCCTCACGTGATTTCTTCTTTCCATGAACAATGTATCAAATGGTTTTTAATGACCACAAAACAACACACCATGTGACTTTATATGACCATATACTTTTCTTTATCATGCGGTTTTTTTCCTATGAAAAAATTTGACTACAAAGTGGTTTTTAGATTACCAAAAAGTACATCGGGATACACATATCCTCATCATAATTACATCACCATTATCGTAGCTACATACTATTACAAACTCCACTAATGGAGATACTAGGTATATACCTTCTTTGAGATTACTACATCAACTCAAAGCATGGCATTGTAACCTTTCTTACAAACACAATGCTTCACTCACATTATAATATGGTGTTGTTTCTACTCCATAACACTCGCGAAACTTTTAGTTTTGATGTTCACCATCATTTCACTTCCATTGTTATTATCATCATAATCACTTTAGCAAGTTCTTTTTTTTCGTTGCTATTTTTAGGATCGCATGTTCACTTCTACGTTATTCAATATGATATTTATTTTTCTTAATTTTCTACCTATATACATGAAATTATTATTATTAATGAATATGATTGATCATTGAGGTCCATGTAAAATAAATCCATCTACCAAGATACATGGGTACCATCAACTACTCCCTAGTTCCATAAGAATTGTTTTCACCTATATGGTTCATAAACATGTTAAAATACTTTTAATTTGATCCCCAACGTTTTGATATTATTCTATCTTTCATTCCCCAACCAAAGAATAAATTTCTCTAATTCCACATCAAGGTTAGATACGAGAACACTTTCTACACTCAAACGTATTTGAGTAGTTGATTCCACAAAATAATGTCACATATTACCAAAACATAAGAATGATACACACGACATGATTACATATGTTACCAAATTAATCGATGTAGGCTTGACTCAAGAGGGTTGACAAGAGCAACTAGAGAAATCAACATGTGTCTAGGACTAGACATTTACATATTATGCGCTTTGCACAAGCTTAGTGCCTAAGTGGATTTCTAAGCTTTTGAATTGTTTTATGCATTTGAAAATTAAATTTAAGTAATGAAAACTTACACACAAAAACACAGACATCCATATTAACGATGGATCTATCAAACCTTAATAGGAATCATATATCTTGAAACATAATTTATTTTTCAAAATTTACACTCTAAAAAACCATACACATCAAGAAATTTTATCCTTCTTCATACTTGTTAAATCCATAAATAATATAAAATAATTTTTTTAATTAAATATTAAAAACATACATATTAAAATCTTAATTTAATACCAAATATTAAATGTTATATTAAAACCTTAATTAAATACCAAATATTAAATGTTACAATCATATATATTGACAAGGAGAAAGTTAAATGTGATGATCGTATCTATTAATAGTGTAGATAATTAATTAATCGATAGTAAACAACTTTGATTCAATATTATAAATTATTGCATTTAATATTAAAAATTCTTAGGATTTATAATTTGTTTAGTTTTCAATATGGCAATCGTGTTCTAAAAATTATAATTTTGAGTTATAAAGGTTTTATAACATTCATAATTTTTAGAAATGATTATATAAACCAATGAATGGTTACTGATTTTTCATCACAAACTTTTTAAAGAACTTAATAATCATCCAGAATTTGAGCGAAGTTATATTGAATGTCGCTTTTGAAATATTTTGCTATTAAAATTTGAATAAGTCATTATTACATTACGTGGGGATTTATAAACTCAAAGAATATGAGAGATGTATAATTCTATTTGTGATTATTGTCATGTAATATTTATAAAATAATTAGTATTATTATTATTAATTAAAAATTGTTTAAGAATAAAATATAATACTATTTATTTTTAATAAAAAGAATTAATATTAATTAAAAAAATTCGTTTAATAATAAATAAATATTTAATTTTTAATATCAAGTAAAAAAATTTAACAATCAATAAATATTTTAATTTTTATACGAAGTAAAAAATTTCATTATCGATCTGTACTTATAAAAATCTTGAATTTTTTTTTTTTTTTTTTTTTATTATAATTAAAGAGATAAGTGGAAATACACCTATTTTATCATAGTTTTATATTTATCATGGATGTATGCAGATAAATCAAAACTCTTAATGTGATATTGTTTTAGATTCAAGAAATATAAAGAGTAAAAAATTTCAATATTATTTTTTATAATTAAAGAGATGAAGTGGAAATACACATACTTTATCATAGTTTTATTTTTATCACGCATGTATGCAGATAAATCAAAACTCTTAATGTGATATCTTTTTAGATTCAAGAAATATAAAGAAAAGTATACACCGTGATGGATTTTACAGTTTCTACCGATAATATATAGAAAATTAAAATGGATTTATAATGGTCATACGACAATTTCATGACAACGAAAAATACTTTATGTTTTAAATTCCCATAAGGTACACTACCACTACCAAAACATACACTTACAAGTAAAAGTTAAATTGATAAAATTTTATGAAATATATATGATTTTTTTCAATATTTTTTATATTTGAACTTATATGTGAATACATGTCAAATAGGTGGGTGTGTGACAGTTGGCTTAAGTGCTAACTAGTTGTTATGTTATTTATTTTTAAAAAGACTAAAAACTTATTTTTTTTTAAGAAAGAATTACATGATGGACATAGATTAATTATTTTTTGTTGAAATAAAATTTAATTATGGAATAGTGGTTCCATAAAAAGTTAAAATACTGATGAGAAAAGTATTCCAAGAACTTAGAGTGGTTGAACATAAAATAGTTAAAGAGAATTAGCTTTCCTTTGGGGATAAAAATACATCCCAGTGTGGAAAATGAGTTTTGTTCTGCGACTGAGGAGAGAAGGGAAGACAATGATTATTTCCTAAGATGGTGGTGACCGGTGGAAACACTCAACATTCTTGAATCCTGGAAAAAAAGAGTACTAGACTTGGGGTCCCGAGGTCTCTTCAGAATTTCTATCAACCTACTCATATCAGGTGTAGAGCACGGGGGGAGATGAGGACATAATCACCTCTCTCATGGTAGGGAGGACATCATCAGCAGAGTTTAAGCGAGATAAGTATACATACTTATTTGATACAGAAATGTTTAGACAAACTTATTTAATACAAAAATTTTTAGACGAACTTATTTAATATAAAAATGTTTTAGACATAATTCTTTTAACACATGAAGGTTTGGGTAGAATTCTTTTCACACATGAAATGTTTCTTGAAATTATGGAATGAAGAATTTTATGATGTGCATGACAAGGATAAATTATATCTGTATTTCTTGTATGAAATTCCAGACTTTACTATAGAACTGATAAATGTATGTGGCATATGTAACAAAACTACATATATATTGAAGTTATAGCCTGACTTTCAATAAATTTAGTGTGAATTGGAACTATAGTACTAAATTGAATAAAGATATAGATAAAAAACTAGAAATACGAACCATAAGAACTGTTAGTTCAGGGTCCTAGGTCGAAACCCTAGACCCCAGAACTGGTTGTTATTCCATAAGCTATGATATACACGGACGATAGAGTTGTATAAAAACTCTAAAAATCCACATGGTCCAAACATCTCCATTTAACCAAAGAACTAGAAGAATAGTAAGGAAATTGAAGGAAAATCCCTACATGATTGAAATACAAACATATTTAAACTCTAAAGAGACCGTGCGCAGTGAAACCAAGAAGTGTAACATTTAATGCAAGGAATTAATAGATACATGTGAAAATTTCTCTCTGTACAAATATTATAGAGAAAAAAACTAACTTTAAGCTAGGAAGAAGGGTAACAAGCTCTTCGATAAAATATGAGTATTAATGAATAACGCCCAGCAAAATATAGTGAATAACAATACACATAAATCTTAACAAAACAAAATTGTTCATGGCGGCATTTCTTCCACAGGAGCGGGCCAAAAATTGTTAGGTCCCTATATTACTAATGTAGCCCCTTATTGTTGGTAGTGTAGCCCCCTTATTGTTATTTTTGTACCCTTGTAACCCCCATATTGTTATTATTGTGCCCCATAAACCCCATTACTGTTATTGTTGTGACCTTATATTATTATTGTTAGGTCGGCTAGGATTATATTGTGACCCCATGGATCCCTATATATAGAAAGGAGGTTTTGTCATTTGAACCATCCAAGAATTTTTCATTGTTGGTGGTTTCCCCCTCGAAGTGGCTACTTTTTAAGGTGTTGATATCTCTTTTCATTTATTTTTGGAGCTAGTTTCATAACATTTGGTATTAGAGTTTTGGATTCTAAGGTTTCGTTGTTTGAAACTGGTCATTGTGGCATTTTTTCTATAATGTTTTTTCTATGAAGGTTCAGAAGCTGAAATTTTTACAGTGCGAAGCCGAAATCCTTAGGAACGTCGTGGAAAAATTTCATATCTTTTTTTGAAATATTTTTGGAGATATGATCTGTGGAAGCTAGGGCTTTTTGAAGGCTCCTGAATTTATCCTAAAAGGTTCATCATGGAATTTCCGCTATAACATTTTTTCTGCGAGGGTTCAAAAGCTCAAATTTTTACATAGCGAAGTCGTAATCCTAAGGAACACCGTGGAAAAAATTCAAATCTTCATTAACAACATTTTCGGAGATATGATCTGTGGAAGTTAGGGTTGTTTCATGCTTCCGAATTTCTTCTCAAATAGGTGATCGTGGGAAAATCGTCATAACTCTCTCTCTGAGCATCAGATTGGAATTCTATCAAAAGTGGCTGTAAGTACATGGATTGAAGTTTCTTGTGCATAAATTTCAGATTTGAAGGAGAAACCAATGACACATGGCACATTGTACAAGTTGGTTATGCTAAATAAGTCCATAATTAGGTCATTGTGGGACATTGGGCATAACTTTGCCTTGAAGAATCCAAATTAGGTCAGAGTTATGGCATTCGAAAGAAAATTCATAGAGATACTATGGGTTTGAATTTTATGTATTGAGGATTCGAAATAATAGAGATAATTCAGTTTGAATATCGAACTCCTCAAAAGCAAGAAAAAGGTGTGTATTTTTTTTTGAATTGCATAAGTCTTGTGTGAAAAATCAGTTTAAAATAATTCCAAGGGAATATTGAAGCATAGATATCAGTATTGAATTCTAAAATACCACCGAAAAATAATTCAACACCTATTAAGCCTTTAGAAGTCTCTACTATGACCCATGAAGATGAAGAAATGCGACATGCCATATCAAAATTACAAGAGCAAGTGCACCAAATTTCACTCTCGCAAAGAGAAACAAAGAACAAGATGGATGGTTTGCAGAAAGGCATGGATGCTAAGATATATGTTTTGAAGAATGGCATCGAGGTCATGGAAGCTAGGATGGATGACATGGAATCTAATATTGGTGAAAAAATGAAAGACAACAAGGAAGACAAGAATAATGATCTAAAACCAGACATGGAAGGTTTGATAATAAGGTTGATACAAGAAATAATTCCTATTGGCGGAAAGATAGTAGAGGAAAATCATGATGAGAACAAAATAAATGTTAATCGTGATTTCATAAACTCTAATTTTGGATTGAAGACCCACCATATTCCAAGTGTCTATAAGAGAAAGTTTGATGGCAAGGATCCCGTAACGTGGATACTATAGATGCATAAATATTTTGATGTTAATAATGTGCAAAACACGGAAAAGGTGCACATTGCAACTTTATATTTAGAACAAAATACATTTGTATCGTATCAATGAGCTTGCTCCCATTAAAAAAATTTCACTTGGTCAATTTTTACGGAGGAAATGATAGCAAGTTATGAGGATACAAAGAGCAACAACTTCTTTAGCCAATTGATAAACCTCAAACAAAAGGGTTCAGTGGTAGAGCACATTAAGGACTTCCAAAAATTGAATATAAGGGTAGTTGATATTCTAGAGGAACATAGGATTGATGTCTTCATAGGGAGTTTAAAGGATAACATCTACCATGAGGTTCAAGTTTGGGAACCTGATTCATTAGGGAAGTCATTCAGGTTGGCAAGAAAAATTGAATGTAAAAATATGGCAACAAGGAACTATCACTCACATATATAAATATGGAAGTGTTGCTACTCCTAGACTTGCACAACCTACAAGGTTGACACCACAAAAATTGGAAGAAAAAAGAGGAAAACGATTTTTCTATAGTTGTGATAGCAAATACAGTGTATCAGAGAATTAAAAACATATAAATAATTCATATTTAATCTCTGTCGAAGAGATATATGAAATCTGTAGTACCATTGTATTGTTTCAACTTATAGGTTTGCAATTAAAATGAATGGAAAAACGTGAAATGAGTCTACCAATATGAGCTGCCTTCATAATTACCATGATACGAACAAGTCGTATCCAAATTTAACGCGAAACCTACCATATGTCAATGCGAGACATGAAATGGTAATGAAGTTATATGATAAGGTTAATTTAATTAAAAATCATATGCGAGACATGAAATGGTAATGAAGTATATGATAAGGTTAACGTAAATACCAATCATGAATACCTTTACATCCTATAGGTGTGGGATTGTATGGTAAGTGCAATAATTATTAAACTGCCCATAATAGAGTTAAGGAATATGAAAATGTATATATGTGAAGGTTCAATAACATAAATAAAGTTATTTAGATAATAGGGGTATGTAATTCCGTATATATTAATAAAGGTATCAAAAGGTCTTAAGTCATAAGCATAAGATGTTATGAGAGATAATTAAATGAAGAGTTTAGACAAGAATATATTTTTCAAGCTATATATATATATATATATATATATATATATATATATGAAAATTATCTTTTATGAATAGGGATAAACAATTTTAATAATGTGACTTCAAATTGTTGAGTGTACTAAGGTTATATTACATGGGTAACATTGAACAAGTCAGAAATAAATTAGTTACTGACATATATATATATATATATATATATATATATATATATATTTGTGGTGTAAACAAGAGATGTTACAAATGGTATCAGAGCCCATGTTAGAAAAATTGGGTTGTTGTTGTGCTCACTGCATAAAATAGTTTTTTTGAAAAATTATATTGTTACTGATGTTGTTTTGTTTTAGTGTAAAAAGGTACTGAAACTGAAAAGTCAATGGTTGAAGGAGATGAATTTTATGTTGATCTGGGTGGTGGAGATAACACGCTAGATCCCAACACTCCTTTGATGGCTATGTTGCACAAGATGAAATGGGAGATGGCCCAGATAAGAATGCAAAATGATAGGCTATCTTTAGCCACTGAGGAACAAGAAAAATTGATTAGAGAATTGACTTCATGGAACAGCCAAGAAGGTGAAAGTTCCGGAAGGAAGAGAAAGAGTAAGATAACTTTCTCAGATGAATCTGAAGAAGATGATGCTTCTAGACATCAGCCTAGGCAAAAGAAGGAATTACAGGGTGAATTCCGTAAAATAAAACCTCCTTATTTTGATGGAAAGGAGGAAGATGCTGAGGCATGGCTGTTAAAAATGATTAAATATTTTCAATTTTATCAGTATGAAAGCAATCTGAAGGCCAAATTAGCTATTTATCAATTACAAGGTAAGGCTACCTTATGGTGGGAAGAGACAAAAATGGTGCACACAATTGGTGAAAAGACGGTGACCTGGGAAGATTTTCAAATTAAGTTCAAGAATAGATACTTAAATGAATGATATTATGATGACAAAGAAAAAGAGTTTCATGAACTCAAATTGGGACAGCTCACTATAGATGAGCTGGTCACTAAGATCACAAATCTGCTAAGGTATGTTCCATACATCCGAGAAGAGAAGAAAAAGTGCAAAGATTTTTGAACTGCTTACCGGTTTCTTATAAGGAGAAAATAGAGTTTGATAATCCAAAAACCATGGATGAAGTGGTAGGAACCATAAAATAAAAAAGTTTAGTAAACCAAATGGTAACCAAACTTCTCAATCTCAAACTGGTTCTAAAAATATGAATGGAAACAATAAGAAATAGGGAACAGTGAAAATGAGAGAGCCATTAAAATGATGGGGCTGTGGAGAACCTCATATTTTGAGGGACTAGCCCCACATAAATATTTAAATGGTTCTGAGGCCTAGAGAAGCTACTACGGTGAATGATGTAGCCAAAAATATTCCCACTATCAGTGTAGCCTTGGAGAATCGACAAGAATAACATCAGGCTACTATGGTCGAGATGGAAAGTAAGATTGTTAACCAATCTGTCACAGTTTTAATTGATCGAGGTGCTTCTTTGAGTTACGTTAGTCCATAAGTTGTAGAGAAATGCAATCTCAAAACAAAAAAATTTCAACAGTCTTGGTTGGTACAGTTAGCCACTGGTACCAAATGAAAAGTAACTCATAAGTTACCTCAAACAGAAATTAAATTAAATTATTTTCAGATAGAAGTAAATTTAAACATTCTGCCCTTAGGTTTATATGATTTGCTGATAGGAATGGACTGGTTAGAGAAGAAAAAGGTTGTGATGAATTTTTGCGATAAAACTCTGCATTGTGTAGATGAGGAAGGGAAACCCTTTATACTTAAAGGAAAACCAAAACCAATTATGGTAAGACAAATATCAGCTCTACAATTAAAAATAATAGCTAGGAAGGGATATCAAGTATATGTTGTACATGTTGAAGAATTAGGACAGCAACCCGAAGAAAATCTGATAGACACTTTACCTGTGGTTAGAGAGCTTAAAGAAGTGTTTTCGGATGAGATTCCTCTTCTTCCACCCAAAAGAGAAATTGATTTTACTATTGATCTAGTGCCAAGTGCAACTCCTGTCTCTAAAGCCCCTTATAGAATGAGTCCCCCTAAATTAATGGAACTAAAGATGCAGTTACAAGAGTTGTTGGATAAATTTTATATAAGACCGAGTGTATCCCCTTGGGGAGAACCGATATTGTTTGTGAAAAATATGGATGGTACTTTCAGAATGTGTATTGATTATCATTAACTAAACAAGTTGACTATCAAAAATAGGTACCCTTTACCCATAATTAATGACCTTTTTCATCAAGTTAGGGGAGCTTCAGTATTTTCCAAGATTGATTTAAGGATTGGTTATCAGCAGTTAAGAATTAAAGAGGAAGATATTAGTAAAACAGCTTTTCGAACTAGATATGGGCACTACAAATTTGTAGTCTTACCTTTTGGGCTGACAAATTCTCTTGCCACATTTATGTGTTTAATGAATAGTGTCTTGAATAAGTACTTAGACAAGTTTGTACTAGTATTTATAGATAACATTTTAGTCTATTCAAAAAGTGAGGAAGAGAACAAATAACACTTAAGGATAGTTTTACAGACATTGAAGGAAAACTAGTTGCATGCCAAATTTAGTAAATGTGAGTTTTATAAAGATAAAATCTAGTATTTGGGGAATATCATATCAGAACAAGGATTGTTTTTTGATCCTCAAAAGATAAAATCCATAAGAGAGTGGCCTGTACCTACTGATGTATCAACAGTAAGGACATTTATGGGGATTGCAGGATATTATCGAAGGTTTGTAGAAATATTTTCTGCAATAGCACATCCCATAATGTCATTACAAAGGAAAGGGACAAGGTTTGAGTAGACCGAAAAGTGCCAAAATAGTTTTGAATTGTTAAACCTAAAACTAACTACAACTCCAATTATGAAGATTGCAGATCCAAATAACGAGTTTGTGGTGTGAACAGATGCATGTGCAGAAGGTATAGGAGGAGTTTTATTACAAGAAAATTCTGTTATTGCTTATGAATCTAGAAAACTTAAGAAACATGAACAAAATTACAATGTTTATGACCTTGAGTTAGCAGTTGTAATTCATGCTCTCAAGATGTGGCAACACTACCTGTTAGGAAAGAAGTTTACTCTAATGACAGATCACATTAGCTTGAAATATTTTTTCACTTAACCAGATCTAGATGCTAGACAAGCTAGATGGCTGTCTTTTCTGAGTGAATTTGGTTTTGAAAAAAAACATATTAAAGGAAAGGAAAATAAAATTGTTGATGCACTTACCATAAATGCAGTTCAACACATAAGTAACATAGGAATCAGTGTAGATTTTGAATTGGAAGGGATGGTAGAAAAAGTAATGAATCAAGATCTGCAATATGAACAACTGCAAACAAAAATGATGAAAAAGGGAATAGAAGGGTACACTCAAAATTAGAAAGGAATGATCTGCTATAAAAACAGATTGTATATCCCAAATGTGGATTCCTTGAAAAATGACATCTTAGATGAATATCATAGACAGCCATATTCTGGACATCCTGGATATCACAAACTATTAACAGCTTTGAAAAAGAAATTGTTTTGGCCAGGAATGAAAGGGGATGTAGCAAACTATTTAGCTAGGTGTATGGAATGTCAACTAGTTAAAGTTGAACATCAACACCTAGCTGGTTTAAATCCTTTGCCAATTGCAGAATGGAAATGGGATATTGTTTCACTGCATTTTATTACTAGCCTACCTAAAACAAAATATCAGCATGATTCAGTGATGGTAGTTGTAGATACTTTGACAATGACTGCTCATTTTATACCTGTAAAGTCTACTTTTGGGACAGCCCAAATAGAGAATGTGTTCATGAAAGAAATAGTAAGGTTACATGGAGTTCCAAATATGATAATTTCAGATAGAGATGTTAAGTTCACTGCTGCATTTTTCAAAAGTTTGTTTGGAGGGATGGGTACTAAGTTAAATTTTAGTACTTCTTATCACCCTCAAACAGATGGTCAACAGAGAGGACAAATTAGATTTTGGAGGATTTGTTAAGAATGTATGTAATGGATAGGCCAAAAAAATGGGAAGATTATTTACAGCTAACAGAATTTGCCTATAAAAACAGCTATCAAGCATCCATAAAAATAAGTCCATTTGAGGCACTCTATGGAAGAAAGTGTCACACTCCTTTAAGCTGGAGTCAACCTAAAGATGAGATAATTCTAGGGCCAGATGCTTTGTAGGAAATGGAAAGAGTGGTGAAACGGATTCAGAAACATATTAAAACAACTCAAGACAGATAGAAAAGTTATGTAGATCAAAAGAGAACTCGCAGGGAATTTAAAGTGGGTGATCATGTCTACCTACGAATTAAACCCAAGAAAAGTACACTACATAATGGAGGTTGTGCAAAATTGGCTCCTAGATATTGTGGACCTTTTGAAGTCTTAGAAAGGGTGGAACAGTAGCTTATAAATTGGCATTACCTCCACATATTAAATTCCATGATGTGTTTCATGTCTCTTTATTGCAAAAAAATATATTCATGATGCTTCTCACATTATTGATTGGAATGTGATCCAGGTGGAACTAGAAGGGGAGTTCCTTCTAGAACCGCTTCAAATCTTGGAGAGGGAAGAAATTGAATTTGCGAAATCAAAAAGTAGCTAGAGTAAAGGTGCAGTGGAAGCACTTTACTGCTGATGAAGCTACATGGGAAAGAGAAGCTGATATGATGGAAAAATATCCATTTCTATTTTCAAAATAAACTCTAGTAGTTAGTTGTTAACATCGAGGAGGGTGTTTGTTTTCAAAGGGGGAATATGTAACACCCCTAGTTTTATGTTTTTCAAGTTAGACATTTGAACTTAAGTCCAGAGGGGAGTGGACCCCAATGGATAATTATTGTGTGGATGTAGTTAATTATTTATTTATGAAAAATAAATAAAAAAATTTGTGTGCACTATGACCAAATGATATTTTTGAGATCCCTTGCCAAATCCATGAGGTTATGGAAAGAGGTTAAGACTTTCCCCAAAATCTTTCAGAAAGCCTTGAGAGAATTTATTTCTAATTTAGATTTTTGAGGAAAAATATAAATTTCCCAATGATGAGGAAAGTAGTTGGGAACAGGTAAAAAGCTGGAAAAGCATAAAGAAGCTTTAAAAATCCCTAAATAAGGGAAGCCTAGGAAAACAAGAATAAAGCATCCTGAAATTCTGGACGCGGAATTGGAAACAGGCTTTGGGGAGAGCATAGCTTAAATAAGCTACTCCAGAACAGATCAAGTTTGGTCTGTTCTTGGAGAGGATCTCAGCTCGGGGTGAATTTTGGAGAGAAAGGAATTCTATGGTTGGGAGGACTCGTCATAGATTAACTGTGGTATGCACACCTGATCTATAATTTCTCGAATAATGGTTTTATTGTGAAATATTAAAGGGATATTGAAATTCAGTTATTAAGTTTCTGCTGTAATTATATAATTCCTTACTTTTCACAGATTTATTAGAAGACATACTCCTCTAAAATCTTTATAGTAGTAGGAATAGTCCATTGGGAAATATCAATCAAAATCTCTAAACCAATACTGATTTAAATCTGAAGATATTTTACTCCCAAGGACTGTGCATTTGCATAACTTTAATCTGCTACTGTACTACAAATTTAATATTTAAATGAAAGAAATATATAGAATATTAAATGATATTCTATTTTTATTAATAAAGGAGAAAGTATTTGATTGTGAGGATCAGATATAACTTCTATTATAAAATAAAGAGTATAAGATACATAAGAATGTAAATTATATTGAAAAAAGAAAACAATAATACTTATGCACTGTATGAAAAATTACAGAATTTATCATTCTACCATTCTGGAATTTAATGGTAATTATAAAATAAATAATAATTTAAATTTCAGAAATGCATATAAGTATCATGAAATGGAAATTGTATATTATACATTAATATACATAAATATCTGATATGAAATACAAAAATTCAGAGGTAAATAAATTCTATCAGTATGCATATTTACAACCAGGGGGTATAAATATAAATTTAACCCATGATAATTAGATTTGAACAATATGTATCTTCCTAATACTAGGATATAAATTCACTGTATAGTGATATAGAGAAATATTGTGGTATATTTTGGTTGCTTAACAGTGGCAAGAAATGATAGTAATAAAACCATAACAATCAACTTTTACATAGAATGATACTTCATATTTTAACACAGGAGGATAAGAAATCAAAATTCTATAATAATTACATAAATATTTTACCACGGGTAGAAAGAATTGTATTAAAAATAATTTGTAATTATTCTGTTAGAGAATAAGGAAATCTAAAGATATTGTACAGGTATAATAAAATTTTGGAGAGCAACTTATAATATTGGAAGTCTGCAATAAATAAGCATCAATATAATTACAGAAATAAATAAATAGTATGTAAGTAAGTCATGTGCTTTCCAGAATATTTATATATGTATACAAAGGTATATGTATCTCATTTGAATCTATGTAAAATAAAATTCATTATACAAAGTAACAAGTGTCCGGATCTCAGTGGGATCCAAAGTATATTATACAAAAATCAATGTGGTTTAAATCTCAAAATATAAAATTCTGAGATCACATAGAGACTGAGTTCGAAGGACAAATCTTTTGAGTCAAGCCAGATGAAATGAAATAACCGACCTGGAACAGGAGTGAAAGAGATGTTAAACCTTCAATGGCAAGGAATAATTTGTTCAGTGGCATATCGACGAAACCCAAACAACAATCGTTACCTGTAGATATAACAACATACGAAAATAGAATTAGTTAGCCGCATACACAATTAAATTCAGAAATCATCAGACATTTCACTATACATCATATTTTCAATAATGATAATAAAATTGAAATGGTTACCTGAGGATAAAAATATCCCTCTCGAGAAAAGCAAGGAAAATCTGTGGAGGATAAACTAGCGTTACATGTATGAAGAAATACATAAACGCATGAACAAAATCAATCAACAATGATTATAAAATATAAAAAGTTTAAAACCCTTATTGTAATTACCAATTCTGGCAGGGTCGAAACACCGGAATCATGTTGGAATTGCCATACAAACCGTGGAGTATTAGATCCTAAATTTAATAGTTATAAAACAAATTAAATTCCAAATTTCGTTTTGATGCGAAGACTGGGAACAAAAGTATTTCCTCTCTGTACAAATATCAAAAGCCTCTCAGAAATCTAGGGCAAAGAAGATAATAACACAGTAAATAAACTCATCAGCAAGAAGAGCGAAGGCATAAATAAATTTACAAACAAAATACTACGGCCGAGAACAATTTTTAGTTGAAAGGCCACGAATATCGCTATTATGAACTCATATATTAATAATTAAAACAATCCAACTGATTTCACAGAGTCGAGGTATCAAAACGCAAAACTTGATGAGTTTGGGATATAAATAAAAATCCCAATGAAAACCTTCAATAATATATGACTGAATTGATATAAAATGATATGTATTTATACCTGATAACTTCTCCATAGAAGGCGCAGAGAAGGTCTGTGTAGAACAATCGAATTTCTCGGGCTCTAAAAGTATGGCCAAGCACTGATGAAATAACAACATAACGCAGAAAATGAATCGGTAAAGGGAAACTCCAAATAGAAGAGACGACTTAAATAAGAGTGACATGGAATAAAACCCTAATTGCAATCGGAACATCGTAACCCTACACTTGTCGATAGATCCAGATTGATGGTGAAATCGATGTAAGTCCTCGCGATTAATACAATATAGCCGGCGTAAAAATTTGGAGAAATCCCCCATTAAATTCTATGGTAACTCAATTACGTATAAGAGAATTAAAAACATATAAATAATTCATACTTAATCTCTGTGTAAGAGATACATGAAATCTGTAGTACCATTGTATTGTTTCAACTTATAGGTTTGCAATTAAAACGGATGTAAAAATGTGAAATGAGTCTACCAATACAAGTCTCTTTCATAATTACCATGATACGAACAAGTCGTATGCAAATTTAATGCAAAACCTACCATATGTTAATGTGAGACATGAAATGGTAATGAAGTTATATGATAAGGTTAATGTAATTAGCAATCATATGTGAGACATGAAATGGTAATGAAGTATATGATAAGGTTAACGTAAATAACAATCATGAATCCCTTTACATCCTATAGGTGGGATTGTATGGTAATTGCAATAGCTATTAAACTGCCCATAATATAGTTAAGGAATATGAAAATTTATATATGTGAAGGTTGAATAATGGAAATAAAATTAGTTAGATAATAGGGGTATGTAATTTTGTATACATTAATAAAAGTATCAAAAGGTCTTAAGTCATAAGCATAAGATGTTATGAGAGATAATTAAATGAAGAGTTTAGACAAGAATATAGTTTTCAAGCTATATATATATATATATAGATAAAAATTATCTCTTATGAATAGGGATAAACAATTTTAATAACGTGACTTCAAATTGTTGAGTGTACTGAGATTATATTACATGGGTAACATTGAACAAGTCAAAAATAAATTAGTTACTGATATAGAAAAAATAAAAAGTAAAAAAAAATTGTGGTGTGAACAGGAGATGTTACAACTCTCCAAATTAATCAGTAGCATACGAAAAATAAATACAAACATGAGTAAATCCCAAAATAATCGTCATGATTCTGTCATTTTCCTTTGAAGTTTAATAAGCTATGGTTTGATTTCTAATATTTGCCAACATAGCTTCCACTATAATAGTTGTCGACATAACTAATAATTGTCGACATAACTATTGCACGATTAAACCAAAATAGCATTGTATATTATGTTATATATTTTGAATGTATGATGTTTCACATGTTTAAAATGGGTGATGAATTTTTGTATAGTCAATGTGGACAGAGGTAATGCGCATTTTCACCATAGCAAAGAAAATATCTATGGAATGTAAATGTGTGTGTTTATAGATGGGAATAAAGATGTAAAAGTAATCTTCTTTCTATGTTATACTGGTATGTACGTTACAATGTGACATCCATCTAACCATTATGTTGGTAAGAGAATCACATTCCCTATAACCATGATTTATTACCATATTTATAGCAATTGTGTATCACCATATTAAATATAAAATAACCCCTATGTCGGTAAGAGAATCACTCTTCCTATAACCATGATCTATTATCATATCTATAACCATGGTCTATCACCATATTATATTGAGTTAA
Organism: Pinus albicaulis; assembly: GCA_034641835.2. Taxonomy (NCBI): domain Eukaryota; kingdom Viridiplantae; phylum Streptophyta; class Pinopsida; order Pinales; family Pinaceae; genus Pinus; species Pinus albicaulis. Next base: position 636,652,024 of record CM076575.1, read on the forward strand.
AGATGAAATATTTGTATTAATGTCTAAATTGTGATTGTTCACTAGGTACTAGAGTAGTAATGATAGTGAGACAGTGAAAGAAACTTTATTATCTTAATCAAAGATAAATAAAAGATCATTTTTTTTTTCTATTAAGAAAAAGACCATTTCTCATTTTCTATATAAAACAATGCATGGTGTGAGAGCAATATGATATACTTTCAATTACAAATAATTAATTTCAAATATAAATTTACAAAAATAATGAATGGAAATTAAATGTATTATAATTGAAAATGTTCAATATCATTCATCTAAAAACCTTAAAAGTCAATTTAGTATTTATTATCAATCAATTTTGTGTATGGTTAATTTAATGTTTTTTGTTTACAAAAATTATGAATGGAAATAAAATGTATTATAATTGAAAATGTTCAATACCATTCATCTAAAAACCTTGAAAGTCAATTTAGTATTTATTATCAATCTTTTATGTATTGTTAATTTGACGTTATTTTATTTACATGGAATTTTATTTCAATTTTTTTTTACTATGTTTATTTCCCCATCCTAATGCATATTCTATCTCACATAATTAATTTAAAAATATATATTACTAAATATTTTAAATTGGTAAATAAATATATAGGAATTCTAATAAATCAATACATAGGAATTCTAAACACTAAAATTAATCATTTATGATACATCTCCCATTATCCTCAATAGAATACTTAGCATTTATTATCAAATAATCATATTTTTTATAATAAATATATCTTTATTTACATTAATTTTATTATTAATTTTATTTAAAAATCTATTTATCAAGTGTATTACGTATATTAGTATCATAAATATATAAGTTAAAAAATTAAATATATAACTTAGCCACTGTTTTAAATAAAAAATACTTAATTAAAAATATAAATTTATAAAATATATGAATAATTTCTAATGGTTCTCCATGAATAAGTCATATTCCCTATCTATATCATATTGAATCACGATATCATATTGAATCACAAGTTAATATATATATATATATATATATATATATATATATATATATATGTTAACTTGTATAAAAACAAATAATTTTTGCGCACCTTGCCACACTTATATGAAAACAAAGAATACAAATTTAAAAAGTTATAGGTTAGCAAACCAGATGTCTAATAATATAAAAGTAAAAATCTAAGTATATTACTGATCAATAATACACTTAAATTTGTCATTATATAAATAAGTTGTAAGTTGTAAGGTATTTTTTTTTTAAAACTCCCTTAACCGCCATATGTACTGGTCTGCACCATCAATTGAAATCAAATGTAAAAATGTAAAAAAATGGAAATGTTTTAGACTATTGATCTACCACCTCCTTTATTTAACCTAACTACTTAACTGACTCAAGGAATATCTTTTCAGTTGTTTATTTGTTCAGTGTAATATATTTTGTTATATTCTCAGAAGATAATTTGCACGTTATAGTATCTTCTTCTCATAATCTTTAACAGCCGCAACATTCAATCGCGAAGTGATTTACTGGTGAAAGGTAAAAAATTTGTGGCGGTGGATTTTCAGAAATCGAGTCGGCTCCGATGTTAACCCTGAAACCACCAAAAAAAACTGTAATTCAGAATCAAAATATTAGCACCAGGGTTTTGAATAAATGCTTTCTGTAATTCATAATAAAAATGTTAGCACTAGGGTTTTGAATATATGTTTCCTTATGATATGCCATAGCGGTAAGAGTAAATAGAGTCACTGCCCCGTTTTACCTGGTAGGATTATTATGTACATCTTTACATTCAGGATCGTGATGATGTGAGCTTTAATGGTGTTTTTTTAACAGGGACTCGTTGGGCTAGGGTTTTTCCGTTTGACGCTGAGAATTTTACGGTGAAGAAAATCAGTAGCTCTGGCACTAAAAAAACATCGCTGGGAGTTCTTGGAATATTTAAATGTTGCGTTGTCAAGTAGAAGCTTTGTAAACTGGTTTTTGGGAGGAAAGGTTGTAGGCATGGCTTCCTGTGGTAATCGATCAGAGATGGTTGATTCTATGTTCGGTCGGTCTTATTTCAGCATCGCAAGGTTAGCGGCTTCTAAACCCTTCTCTCTTTTTATTTAATGATTAAAGAAATTATGATTTTAATGTAATGACTTAATTTATTAATTGTTTTTGTCTTATCATGTCTGCAACTGCAACTTCAGCAAGTTTATTACATGAGTACAGTGTGGATGCTACTAGACTTAATCAGTATCTTAAATGTTGAAGTCAATACTGGCATGTTAATGGGATAATATTTAAAAGTACCGTATAAAATTATTATGGATTATCAAATATTGACGGAAATGTTTTCGTTCGAATTAGAAATCAAATTTGATAACTTCAGGTGACAACTTATCTATGGAGCCTAAAAAAGAAATCTACAAATCAGCAAGGACACCAAAACTTTATGTGTCGGTGCCTTTGCAACCAATCCATGAAAACCAAATTTTGTTTGGGCAACAGTGGTGCGAAATTCCGATGTAGTACTGCATGTTAAATGAAATTAAATCGACTTAGAAGGTCATTATTTAATTCAATATGAATCCTGACCATGTCTACAGAAATATAATACTAGTTATTATATGTAAGGTTCTACGAGGGTAAAATATGATAGGAAAATTAAAATAAGATATAAAAACCACTGTAATATAAAAAAATAAAATACATTATGTTAATAAATAATATTTTATATGTTTACCAACAGTATTGTGGTTTTAATATGCCATTTCTCTTTTCCTTCTCTTCTTCTAGCTTACACTGAGCTTCTCCTAAATAATCTCTTATAGAATTCCTTTTTCAGCAACTTCATTATGTTCCTCCAGATTCCTCCATGAAGCGTTCAGTGTTTACCAGTGGTTGTAAATTAAGTCCCAAACTAAAATGGAGTTTTCTTTTCTGTTTTTATATTAAAATTTTATAATTATAAATTATATTGTTGATTTGTCCGAAGTAACAGTGTCCCAGTCAATTTGATTATAGCTCACTATTTTAATCTGGCAGGTGAATTAGTCCGGCCAGGATAAGATAAAAATTACTCCATGAATAATTGATTTGGTAGCATTAAAGTATTGAACAACTGTGAATTCTCCACGAGCAACTGATTTGTACCATTGAAGTGTTGAAAAATTGTGAATTCATGTAGTTAAAAGGATGTTTTTTTAAATTCAAAATAATTATTAATGTTTTGCGGTAAGCATACTTTTTCAGATTTTCAACACATGCTTTTAAATAATCAGGTTTTCCTAGTACTGTTTTGAATAGATGTTGTTTTTTTCAACTAAGTTTAGTTATAATTTATGGTTTTATATAAAGATTTTATAGTATTTATTTATTTATTTAGAATTTTATTATGTTTTTTTATTTTTTTAGCGATATGAAAATGGGCTAAATGTTTTATGATTGGCTCGATCTCATGGGCTGCTTGCTTGAGCCAGCAACTGCAAGTCTTTTCCGAATTTTAAGTTTAATTTCATAATATCAAGCTACATTGCAATTGTTAAAGAAGTGTAATAATGTTAGTTGAATGTAGTCTTGGCTATCAAGTTTTTAATAATGAAAAAAAGAATTTTGAACAAGTATACATTCCATCTAAAAATGTATAATTTATTCATACTAATGAATTTATTAAATTAGTATTATGAGTTCAATCTAATGTATAAACTGAATGGTTAATTTTATATGCCAATTAAATGGAAAAAAAATCTATTAGTACTTTTCTTTTGATAATTTCTTGTTACAGTTTTTCTTTAAAAGTATTTTTCCTTTCTTATTTTATATTTATATTTATTTGTTATTTAAAATGAATTTTATAAATATATTTGGTTAATTTTTCATTATAATAACCTTTTAAGCATGCATTTAGAGGAGATAAAATTTTTATACAAGTTACTCATGGGTAACTAACCATTCACCATTAAATATTCCTTACTCATCATTACATAGAATGTTTACCTATTCCTAGTGTATCTTTTAGAATAAGAATATTAAGCTCCTTAACCATTAACAACCTCCATTATAGTACATTAACATATACCCTGGAAACCCCGTAGGGTGAAAACCAACAAACGTTTAATTTTATTATTAAACGCTCGTGAGGGTGATCAACCCTCACTCAATGGCTTATAAGGAAGACCATCCCTCAACCATTGTCTACAAATCTTACAAGGAAATATACAAATATCTAGCTTAAAGCCATTGCAATAAATATGATACCATTTACCCTCTGGTCTTCATATCTTCATATTTCGATGGCATGGATGTACCTACAATGGTCCATCGTACACTGGATCATCTGGTAGTTCATACTCATCTACATGAACCATAATCATTTACCTGCCACCAGGTTAAGCATAATATTTCCTTTATACATATCACCTTCATACCCTGCTAATGTCACGTTCAACATACATTGATGTCAAGATTCATAAAGTATAATAAATCATTTCACATATCTATGCTATAGTAGTTTATCCATCTGCTCATGTATATTCATGACATGCAAGTAAAGTACCTTGACATTCTCCCTTTAACAACACATACCTCATATGTGCTGGTTATAAGTCATCACAATAACTAATGTTTCCGTCGCATAAGCACTACAAGACAATAGCTACATCTCCCCAGCATACATTTAAAATAAACTGATACTTAGTTATGATACTCATGCATGAAATTTACATAATTTAATCAAAATAACTAACCCTTGAGCTATTACTTTTAGTATATGGAATGCAAGCTAACATAAGAAATGTTCCTCCCATGCATGCAAATGCATATCGATTCCAAAAGAGTCTCCCTAAAGGAGTGCTTACACAACGAAGCACATAACCTCCTTCACGAGTCTTCCCAAGGAAAATCTCAATGCTAGTGAGCATGTAAACATATGTTTTCTTTTTGTAAAAATATGCAATTAAGAATATAAATACATGTCTTCATTTCCAAAGGTTGTACTAAACAATCATATTCAATGTAGTTTAATACTAAAAGCTATCTTTCTACATACAAATATGTATATTATTTGTCAATAAAAGTTAATACATATGTTTCATGCTTATGCATGATCTTCCTCCACAAGGAATTAACATCATAACTATGATAATATAAAAGTAATCACTTAGTTTGTTCATCTAAAGGAATATAAATGATTAGTTCCTTTAACCATGAATTTATTAAATAACTTAACTTTACCAACTCCATGGTAATCTATTCATAGAATTATGAACTAACTAATATTCACAAACACCATGGTAATCTACCCATGGTTTTATGAAATAATTAATCTCTATCAACACCATGGAAAAACTACCCATGGATTTATTAATTCATTACTATTCACAACATGGTTAATGAATATTAATCTGAGAAAACTTCTCTTTTCTTTTTCATTGTACAAGAAGATATTTCAAGAGTCACTCTCTTTAATCTATTCAAGAAAAATACTTTGGACTTGTTATCACTTCATAAATTAAATGAGTACAAGATCTCTTTTAAAATAAGAGAATTTATCTTCTATTTTCTTTCTTATACAATATTATGTAAATATTTTTATTAAAGAGTTACCCTCTTTAATCTAATCAAGAAAATCTCTTTTAAAAATAAGGTACCATAACTAAACCTTATTTGGGCCTAAGAGCTAGATAGACCTTTTAAAATAATAACAAAGTTAACATGTAACCTTTGCAAACCCTTACAAAGGAAGTAACACAATGGACTTATCTTCTACTCCCAAGATAAATACATTCTTTCAAAAATAGTTAACAATGAATTTGTTTCGATCAAATCCCAATAAGCTAAGGAAATACCATTTTCTTGGTGTATGTAACTTATCTCAAGAAATATGAGAAAGATCATTAGTAATTTTTTTTCTATTTTCTAATAATCTTTTTGCAGAAAACTATATGATATATAATCTTTATTTATATCTTTCTTCTCACAAAAAAAAAAATTATATAATAAAAATTAGAAAAGATTACTTTAATCACTTACCCTTCACCGAATTGAATACAAATATTTAACTGCAATGGAAACTGACCAAAATTGCAGTGAATGCCTGCACGCCTCTTGGGCCTAGTATAGTCAGTGACTTGCAGGGAAACTTGTTAAGTTTGAACGACTTCAGTGAAATGAAGTCACCATACTCCCTCCTCGTTCTAGCGCAGTCATTCATACCAATCATTCATACCAATGGATACACTGGCCATCAAAATTTATCAAACGATGAAATCAATATCTTTACACTATTGAACTGTGCCAGACATAATCTATTGTATTGGAAGGCATGAAGCAAATCCGTTTTCAAAGTATAATCGGTGAAATGTTTAAATTTGAACGAATTCAATGAAATGCAATAACCAGTGTCCTGGTTCTAGAGCATTCATTTATACCAATGGACATGCCGATCATCGAACTTTCTCATACCAAGAAATGGGAATCCTTCAACTGTGCTAGACGTAATCTCTTATATTGACCGATCATTGAACTTCCTCCCCCCAGGAAATGGGAGTCTTTACACTATTCAACCGATTCAAGAATTCTTTCAACCATTTCTTGATAATAATAGTTAAAAATAGAATAACATAATATTTATTTGTTTGAGTACGTGTGTTACATACTCCCCCCCTTGAAGAGAACACCATCGTCGATGTGCTTCTCTCATTGAAACTTAAACTTATACTCATGATATAATAATATAAGAAATCCAAAGGGGCTCCTTCCGCTTGGCAATGACACACTTTCATTTCCTTAAATGCCATTAATTGAAACAATAATGTTTTTATCCATATTCATAAGGATGTATAGTGCAAATCAAATTTCATTTCCATCTCTAACTACTTACCCCCTATTCAATTCACAAAAATATAGAAAAATATCTATACAAACTTACCATTATTTACCAATTACTATTGGAAGAATGATGGCTTTTATGCAAGCTCGCCGAGAATGGTTGAGAAACCCATCAACACTTCATGGAAGAGCCTGTAATGTATGACTAACAATTCAATCACATTATTCACATAGTTTCAATCAAATGAAAATACTTGCAACTATCAAACATTCTTGCAATGTATAGAGATGTTTTAATCAAAGTACTTCCACAATTACTCAGAGAGACCAACCCTCTCATCAATGCATCACGTGGACACTGTCTTAGCTCCTGCTAAATACATCCACACAGTACTTCAAAAAGTACTTAGAGAGCACCTAGCTCTCTAATCGTACCAATGGTCAATCCATGCACCATAGGCATATCCTAGCATCTGCTAAGACATTCAAACAAATTAGTAATAATATAAATGAACTTATACATTTAGTAATTCATTTTCCGAGCGCTAATATCCTTTTCTCTTATTGTCTACATAGGATATTTACTCAATCATATAAAAATTCATTTTAATATAACACGTAAACTTTTACTTAACTTGTTCCACTATGATAACCACAGTGGTAAACAAAATGATCCTCCTAATCCATAGGATTGAGTAATTTTTCCACATCCACACAGTTAATCTTTCCACACTAAAAGTCTTTATACTTATCTAGAAATTTAGTCTTTCAAGCTGTGGTCCTCCCAACCATCAAGGGAGGCAATTACGTCCTCCACTTGCCCCTTAGCTCCAGAATCTGGACAGTGCCACAGGTTAACAGTGGATTCCTCTGCTGTGACCTCGGGATGGTGAATCCAGTCAAACTCAAATATTTTTGGCTTTACAAGGGTTGCTGTAAGCTATTTTCAACTGGTCCCAACCAGCTCTAGAAAATAATTCCCCTTTACCAATTTCAAAGAACGCCTACTCCTCCTCGGGGATCCAGCGTTATCCTTAGAGGAGTAGGTAACTATCTTTCTAACTTTCCCCAACCACTTCCTATTCTTGGAAACATTTTTACCATCAGCTTAGAAATATTTTCTTTCATAATTAATTTCAACAAATCAAATAATTTTCTTTATCAACAGTGATGATTTAAGTTTTTCTTGCCAGATAAAACAAAATTAAACAAATTGTCTTTAGCTAGTTAATACTAGTTAGATTTAATAAAGCTGTCACAACTTCCCCCCTGGAAGTAACATACATGTGTTGTACATTAAAACATGATACTTTAACGTTTACTGTTGCAATTCACATTGCAATATTTGCGATGTTTTATTTTCACAGATTTTCTATTTCTATTAAGCTACCCGTGCTTACTATAATAAACAATGCCAATCGTAAATATGAATTTCTCAAGCACATATTGTCTTGCGCAATCATTTTAACTTCCTGCATAAAATTTTGTTATGCATACAATGCCATCATGCATAAAAGTATATACAAATATTCATTAATGCGTATGTGTCAATAACGATTAGGGTATGAGTGCAAACATTTCCAATTCCCATAATGTTCTGTTACAAACAGACTGACGCACAAATTAATTATCATAATTATTTTTTCACAACTTTCAATTAGATTTTGTCAAAATAAATTCATGCATATAACTTTCATTAGTTATTCATTCATAACTAGTCAATATTTTTAATGCATCCATGATGACTCATGCAAAAACTAGTCAGTCAACTAGTTATTCACAACTTGACCCATTAAGAGGTTTTATTTGATTTAATTTTAACACTATTTCATCTTATATAAGGACTTTCCTCATCTTTTGCATTCATGCATTAGTTTCACACACCATCATTATACACATTCATCTCTTTTAAAGTAGTGCATGGTAACTTTAGAAATTTTATTGCATGCAAAAATAATTACTTCTTTTCAAACTCAAATGAAAGGTAACTATTTTTCCTTCATGCTTTTTATACTTTCTTTCCTAAAGAAATAAAGCATAATACACATATTAATCTCATATGCATATTCTTATCCGAAAAAAAATTTATATTATAATAGCATTGACTTTTTTAAGAACTCTCTTAAATGGAAGCTAATCTCATGCAATGCTATGTATGTAACAATACATTTTTAAAGGAATCAACATGCATATGCATAGACTTCCTAAAATAAAATAAAATAAAATACTTATCTTTATTTCATTTGAAGAATTTCTCTCTCTACTGCAGTATTCTTCCCCCCTAGGAAATTCACATTGCTCATCTACAACAATGTTTTCTTTTAGCAGCATCGATAAGATTTTATAGCATGATTAGATAAAGCCTTAATCAATAAATAATCAATTTTTGAGTGATCCTTTAACACCTATTCATGTGCATATATGAGATGTGAATACAATGTCACATCATGATTTCTTCTAACATCTCTACATTAGTGCGAGTAATTAATTATCAATTCATATCAAATAAATCCCACATTGTTATGACATTGTTCACACACACACCCATTCGTACAAGACAAATCACTATATCTGTTCAGAAATTCTTTTAATGAAAAACGACACAATGTGCATTCGCTTTACTTAAACATTTACAAAAGACCCCCCATTTCAGATTTTTCCTTTGGAGCATGCAAATATAATAAAGATAAGACATTGACTGTTGTTCCTATGCATACAATGCATAAAGATTAATTTCCCAACAGAGTACTTAACATAATCGAGTAGGCAAAATAATGATTCCTCTTCGAGGACATATAACATAATAGGCATGAAAAACATGGTTTTCTTTTCCATAAAACTAATGGAATAAAACATAAGAATACATACCTTATTCTCGAAATATTATACCCACATTAGCCATGTATATATTTCAAGGAAGCCAAAACATTACTTTAGTTTTTGTACATGTAATTCATCTTCTTTTCCGAAGAATATTTTCTAAAGTATGATAACAAAACATGTTATCATTTTCCACATATAAACTTATGTTCTTTCCGATGAAATCTAATACAGCTATTGGATGCGTATGCATGAAATTATTCCAAATGAAACTAACATAATAGTTATGATAGCATAAAGTACTCACATACTCAATAGATCTTCTATCCATGCAAAGAAATTTGTTCCTCTATGATTCTACATGCAAGTTGCTCATGCTTTGCTACCAATAATTTACCCTAGATAGCCTCTTTTATGCATAAAAGCTACGCAACACTAACAAGGTTAACTTGACCTTTAATATAACTAAATAAAGAAGTTGACACAATCCATCTAGCAATGTAATATATTCAAGAGGTTACTCTTTTCTGTAAAAACAACATAATATTTCCCCAAGAAGCAAGTGTTCTTTTCACACAAGATTCAACACAAACTTTCTCCAAGAAAGTATGATGAGAAACTAACATAGTTCTTCATGACTTCTTTTCCAAGAAAAAAAAACTCATTAACCTATCTCTCAACCCATGAAATATCTTTAAGAATTACCTTCTTTTTTCAAGAAGCTTTAGCAAATAAACACATACTCTGCTTTTTACATAAAATTCCTATGCATGGCTACATATAATGGAACAAGGACTATTGGTATTAAAATACACAAACTTACATATTCAGTAACACCACATTTTACTCTATATTTGTATCTTTTAGTTGTAAGATTCACATGCAAGATTTATTTCCAAAATATACATATTTCTCTCATGAAGAATTAAATGTATATTAGTTAAATTTTCAAGCACACACATGTTTCTTTTTCAAGAAACCAAATTCCCAACTCTTTTGTAGGAAACTTCAACACAATAATAGAAGTTTCACGTACATGGAAAATGCATATCCTTTTTAAATAAACTCTAACTCAACAGTTATTTAATTTGTAAGCAGTGTATTTTCAATAAATGCAATAAATATTACTTTCAAGACAAGAAAGATAATAATACTTATCTCTTGAAACTCTTTGTTCAACCTAGATTAGTGATGCGATGCCTTCCTTCACATATGCACATTTCATCTCGGATCCCTCAATTTCTTTTCGCTAAATCCCAAAGGTGCCAGTGATGCAATGTTTAGATCTGATACCACTTGTAACATACACCGTTAAATTCACATGGAAATGTAAAGAGATAAAAATTTTACACAAGTTACTCATGGGTAACTAACCATTCACCTTTAAATATTCCTTACTCATCATTACATAGAATTTTTACCAGTTCCTAGTGTAACTTCTAGAATAAGAATAGTAAGCTCCTTAACCATTAACAACCCCCATTATAGTACATTAACATAATAATGTATGATGTAACCTTCCATTCATTTCTTCCTTCTTATAGTCATCATATACTTGCCATTATGAACATCATAACAAGAAAGGAATCAACATCATCAACTTGACACAATAATCAATCACATCATTGAAGATCAATATACCCTTGAAACCCCGTAGGGTTAAAACCAACAAACATTTAATTTTATTATTAAACGCTCGTGAGGGTGATCAGCCCTCACTCAATGGCTTATAAGGGAGACCATCCCTTAACCATCGTTTACAAATATTACAAGGAAATATACAAATATCTAGCTTAAATCCATTATAGTAAATATGATACCATTTACCCTCTGGTCTTCATATCTTCATATTTCGATGGCATGGATGTACCTACAATGGTCCATCATACACTAGATCATCCAATAGTTCGTACTCATCTACATGAACCATAATCATTTACCTACCACCAGGTTAATCATAATATTTCCTTTATACATATCACCTTCATACCCTGCTAATGTCACCTTCAACATACATTGATGTCAAGATTCATAAAGTATAATAAATCATTTCACATAGCTATACTATAGTATTTTATCCATCTACTCATGTATATTCATGACATGCAAATAAAGTACCTTGACATTCTCCCTTTAACAACACATACCTCATATGTGCTGGTTATAAGTCATCACAATAACTAATGTTTCCGTCGCATAAGCACTGCAAGACAATAGCTACATCTCCCCAGCATACATTTAAAATAAACTGATACTTAGTTATGATACTCGTGCATGAAATTTACATAATTTAATCAAAATAGCTAACCCTTGAGATATTACTTTTAGTATATGGAATGCAAGCTAACATAACAAATGTTGCTCCCATGCATGGAAATGCATATCGATTCCGAAAGAGTCTCTCTAAAAGAGTGCTTACACAACGAAGCACATAACCTCCTTCATGAGTCTTCCCAAGGAAAATCTCAATGCTAGTGAGCATGTAAAAATATTTTTCTTTTTGTAAAAATATGCAAATAAGAATATAAATACATGTTTTCTTTTCCAAAGATTGTACTAAACAATCATATTCAATGTAGTTTAATACTACAAGCTATCTTTCTACATACAAATATGTATATTATTTTTCAATAAAATTTAATACATATGTTGCATGCTTATGCATGATCTTCCTCCAAAAGGAATTAACATCATAATTATGATAATATAAAAGTAATCACTTAGTTTTTTCATCTAAAGGAATATAAATGATTAGTTCCTTTAACCATGAATTTATTAAATAATTTAACTTTACCAACTCCATGGTAATCTATTCATAGAATTATGAATTAACTAATATTCGCAAACACCATGGTAATCTACCCATGGTTTTATGAAATAATTAATATCTATCAACACCATGGAAAAACTACCCATGGATTTATGAAACTATCCATGGATTTATTAATTCATTACTATTCACAACATAGTTAATGAATATTAGTCCAAGAAAACTTCTATTTTCTTCTTCATTGCACAATAAGATATTTCAAAATTCACTCTCTTTAATCTATTCAAGAAAAATACTTTGGACTTGTTATCACTTCATAAATTAAATGAGTACAAGATCTCTTTTAAAATAAGAGCATTTATCTTCTACTTTCTTTCTTATACAATATTATGTAAATATTCTTATTAAAGAGTTACCATCTTTAATCTAATCAAGAAAAACTCTTTTAAAAATAAAGTACCATAACTAACCCTTATTTGGGCATAAGAGCTAGATAGACCTTTTAAAATAATAACAAAGTTAACATGTAACCTTTGCAAACCCTTGTAAAGGAAGTAACACAATGGACCTATCTTCTACTCCCAAGATAAATACATTGTTTTGAAATTAGTTAACAGTGAATTTGTTTCAATCAAATCCCAATAAACTAATGAAATACCATTTTCTTGGTATATGTAACTTATCTCAAGAAATATGAGAAAGATCATTGGTATTTTTTTTTCTATTTTCTAATAATCTTTTTGCAGAAAACTATATGATATATAATCTTTATTTATATCTTTCTTCTCACCAAAAAATATATTATATAATAAAAATTAGCAAAGATTACTTTAATCACTTACCATTCACCTAATTGAATACAAATATTTAACTGCAATGCAAACTGACTGAACGACTTCAATGAAATGAAGTCATCATACTCCCTCCTCGTTCTAGCGCAGTCATTCATACCAATGGATACACTGGCCATCAAACTTTATCAAACGATGAAATCGATATCTTTACACTTTTGAACTGTGCCAGACATAATCTATTATATTTTAAGGCATGAAGCAGATCCGTTTTCAAAGTATAATCGGTGAAATGTTTAAGGTTGAACGAATTCAATGAAATACAGTAATCAGCGTCTTGGTTCTAGAGCATTCATTCATACCAATGGACACACCGATCATCGAATTTTCTCATACCAAGAAATAGGAATCCTTCAAATGTGCTAGACGTAATCTCTTATATTGGCCGATCATCGAACTTCCTCCCACCAGGAAATGGGAGTCTTTACACTATTCAACTGATTCAAGAATTCGTTCAACTATTTCTTGATAATAATAGTTAAAAATAAAATAACGTAATATTTATTTGTTTCGGTACGTGTGTTACAATGATTCTATTTAAACTTATTTATAGATAATTTTTTTAAAGGATTCTAATACTTTCAGTAATAATAATGGTTAAATTGACTTCATAATTAAGAATATGTGCTTCTTCATAAGAGATTATAGGATATACGGACCCATAGTTGTTCTACTCTGAAAAGAATTCCATACACTAATTTGATATCTAGTCTCACAGTGACTTTAATTATTATTAGTAATATGCAAAGCATGAATTTTAAGGAAATTCATAAATGTATAAGACCATGAAAATAAGACATTTGAAATTTCATATTAAAGAATAAAATAAATCCATTTTTAAATCAAATTAATAAAGCAATCCATTCTATAAAAATAGAAAACTGTAGCCAACATCACACAAAAAAAACTACCTAAATCAAATAAAATAATTATTTCACCGAAAAAGACAAAAACAATAATTTGTATTATGACAAATAAAAAACAGTTTTATATAAACTTACATTAAACTAAATAACATAAAACTCTCCCAATAAAACCTAAAACAATTATTTTAGGCAAATAAATAATAAAAATCAGTTTTACAATAATCTATGACAACTAAAAATAAGTCCTCCAAATAAATAAGTAAGTTTATAAGTAAAAATAAATTCTTCAAATAAATAAGTTTGTTTTATAAATAAGTAAGTTTTATAAATAAATAAGTTTTGTAAGTAAAAATAAATCCTTCAAATAAAGAAGTTTTTATATGTAAAATTTTCAAGTGAATTACTGTTTTATATTTCATATTTCTGTTTTATATAACGTATCAATTCTTTGAGTATGGACTTGAGTCATGAGCCTGAGTATGAACCTGAATCATGGGTCTAAACCGACCTTAGTTTTGAAAAATAAATGAACTTTATTAATCCCGGGAACTTCGGTCCCAATCTGACTTTTACATTAACCTCCTCCACTCCCGGGATCTTTAACTCTCACTGTAATCGCTATGCAGCCCATCAATTATTGATGTCAATTCCTAACATTGAAGAATTAGTGTTCGACGGTAATCAAATCTCTTAATTTCGCGAGACTGGAACCCACTATAATTGATGGGCTGATTTCGCGAGACTGGAACCCACTATAATTGCTTAGCAGCCCATCAATTATAGATGTCAAATCCTAACTTTGAAGAATTTATGTTGCACCGTAATCAAAACTCCTTAACTTCGCCCGACTGGAACTCACATGTTTTTCTTTTTCCAAAGTCATCCTCTCGACATGGAACTTCGTCAAAACATGGAACTGCATAACAATCGCGTAAACACTCGTGAGTTATACAAAAATGTTTTTTTATTTTATACCAGTAGTTTTTAGTGGGGCTTTTTAAGGTTTTTTTGGTGAATTTTTCTGGTCTAATTTCTCTAAAATTTGGCCAGAATTCATTGAAAATAGAAGTTTGATGGGTAATCTTGCACAATGAAAATGCCCTAAAAAATTTTAAGGGTGATGAATTTATATAAAAAGTCAAAAAACTAGTTTAAATAACAAAAATCAAGATTTTAGCTCAAAAATTTTCACAGGAAACTCTAAAATGTACAACTATGTTCTTATAAACTAAGATTTAAATTACCTTTAAAAATAAAAATAAAAAATTAGTAAACTCAGGTATTTATTTTTAGGGATTTTTATAGTCACAATATTTGGTCATTAAGGATTAAAAATGTTGAAATTTTACTATTTTTGTAGTTGTAGTATTCAGTTTTAATTTCATGTTTAAAAAAAGTCAAAATGATATTTGGTGATTGAAAATTATTCAAATTTTAAGAATTTTCATAATCATGATTTTTTTAAAAATCTGTTAGATACACATTGTTAAAATATTAAACATAAAAAAATGGTAATGTGGCATCACCAGTACCATACTAAAGTACAATGTCCACCTTATAAACCATATTTTATTTCTCTGTTTTGTTAGCTATGAGCATGACTGATACTCTCCTGACTTTAGAATTATGTTTCAGAGAATATTTAATTGCATTTACTCTTAGCAGAAAAGAAAATCTCTAAGAGAAAAGAAAAAGTATTTTGATTTCTATCGATCCAAGTGTTAGAGCTAACTCGTCGAATAGATAGATTCAAATTCCAATTCAAGATAATAAAGAGACTATCGTAATAGAACTAATGAACTAATTAATACAAATTAAAAGAATGAGGAGAATGAAAGACTGAAATTAGTTCAATTTCTTTGTTTCCTATCCGTGTCAAATACCTGTGCTTATTCTTGAGCTATAGGGAATGAAATGAAGTGATCGAAAGCAAAGCTAATTGATTGGAACCCATTAAAAAATGAGAAGAGAGGAGGAGGGGGGTTGTTCTTTCCTCTTAGTTTCAACCAAGAGGTAGAGTAATAACTTCGATAAAAGAAAGTACAACAAGGAAATGAGACGAGTGTTTGCAAAAAAATACATTAATAGGAAGCTACAAACAATGTATGTAACTCTAGACTCCAATATTGGCATGTATACACAAGGAAACAATATCTACAAAAATAAATTACAACGAGGGTGTTCTGAAAAAATGTAAAAGGAAATGTGAATAATATAATAACACGACATACTTATATAATCCTACATCATAGCTCTCAATTTAAATTGATTAGATTTCCCTTAAGATGATTTTTTTTTTTTTTTTTTGAAATTTAAATTTATTTTCTTAAATAAACGCTAGTTCGGAAAAAAAATTACATAAATTCTTTACTTATTTTTTCTATATTATTCTTTCATATCTTATTGCATTTGTGAGCTTGCTACAGTTTTCTCGATTTTATGATTTACAAACACTTTTTTTTTTTTAATGTTATATTTTAGCATTTAGTCTAAATATATTATAATTTTATTATGTTTTGTCATGATTTTGAGAAAATTTGGCAGGAATTTTTGAAAATTTAAGTTACTCAAACTTTTAGATTTTGGATACCACAAGGGTTGTTGATGGTGTTGGATCCACACAAAAAAATGATTTAAACAATCCCACAATCAAAATTCTTCAAAATGTTTTCATGACATTCTACTAGAAATTCACTCCGAAATTGTGACCTCGTTACTCTACTAGAAATACATTCATAAATGGTTACTTGATGTTTACTTATACACCTTATTATTGTTAATTTGGGTCTTCATGGAAATGTGAACCATTGAAGTGAGAATCGAGTGCTGTAAATTACATTTCAAAACTCAAACCTAGGATTATAAGCAAATACATCATAATGTGATTACATATGAATCATGATTATAAGAAACAATATTATGATTGATATATTTGTAGTAAATAGTATGATAGTTGGTAATAAGAACTTGTGTATCAATTTTTTTTTTGGCTTTATCTCATGGGAAACTGATTTTCACTGTTTTCCTTCATATAGAGAGGTATATAGGTGATGTTGCAATTCAACAAGATGACAGTCCTAGTGAAAATTAAGCACCTACACTAGGTGGAGCCCGCAAGCTATTTTTAAGTGTATGTCTATTTTTAGAATGTTGAGCATATTTTATTTATAGCGGGAGTCTATTTATAGATGGTTGAGAAAATTCTATTTATATAGGAGATTCTATTTTTAGATGCGTAGGCGAAGTATATTTATAGATTGCATGTCTAAAAATAGATCGCATGTCAATTATTATTAGCCCTTAATAATAATTAGACAATAAATAATAATATAGTATCTTGAAGCACTTGATTTCAGATAACTGATGTGGAAAACCAGTTGACTGAAGGAATTACGAGTTCTAAGGCTGGTTGGTGGGACATGCAGAATGGACTTCGTTGTAATTGACTGATACAAAGTTCTAACAAAGTTGGATGTGTAGTTATGTGAGTTGTTGTTTAGTTTAGCTAAGTTAAGTGAGTTAAAATCAGTTGTGCTAGTTGTAACTAGATTTACCTAAGGATACACTAGTGAGAGATAAGTGCATTAATTATTTAATTAATTCAGAAGAAGTGATCTTGCATGCAACTAAATAAATACTACTGTTAACTACATGCATGTCAGATACGGTGGAGACCCAGTTAAGAGATAGGTGAAAGGGTATGTTTGACTGTCAGTTGTGACTATAGTGGGTGCACAAGTGCAACCAATCACACATTCGAGATGCCAATGAGGATTGAAAATTCAAGGCAAGGCAAGATCGAATTCATTCAGGGATCTTCATCAGTAGGGATTGCGCAGTGGAGGCAGGCTTCCAGGAAGCAGTAAATTTGTGCATGTTTATGCAAATTTTTGTATGGCAGTGTCAGACAATTGTACATTGTACTGAGAACTATTGGAATAGATTTTTGTATGATATTGTTTCATGATCCATGATATATACCTAATATGTTATAGTGGGGTTTTTAGCTTTATGATTTCCCGGTAAAAACATCTGTGTTATGTGTGATTGATTTTTTCTTCATGTGTTTGCAATTGGTGAGTAAATTTTCGCAAAGATTTAAGTAGAACGATTATGTATTAAACAGTGACATATAATTGATAGATTAGGAGAATCCGACAATACATAATTGTGTTAAAAAATTATACATTGTATGGGAGCAAAGGAAATTGCAACATTGATGTAGTAGTTGAGTTCGCTGGTGAAAACAATTCGAATTTGCTGCAAGAAATTCTTGGTGCGACAGTTGAGTAAACATTCAAATGGATTTCAATGTTTTGTGGTTAGAGTATGCACTTGAGGGTAGCTCGAACTACATTTCATGGAAGGATACGATGGAGGTGGTGTTTGAAGATAATGGCTTGAAGGAATTCATCGACAGTGATGTTCCTTGATGCAGCGTAAACCCACAGTCCCTATTTTTCCATAACCTCAATCTCTTGCTGTGTATAAATCAATTCAAAATTCCTTGCCCAATCAACTTCACAATCTGGGCAAACTCAACATGTTCTAAATTATGAGCTGGAAATTTAAATAAACATCCAACCCAAAGTTTTGCAACTTCACCACTTAATTTCGGAAGCTCTTTTGAATACCTCTAAGCTTACAATCCACTTTATAATTAATTGGACAATTGTTCGAACCTTGGATTTAAAAACCTTCTTATGAAAATTGAATAATACAACTTTTCCAAAGGTGTGGAACCTATTTCTACAAAGGTCATAAGACCCTCATATCATATGCCCTTTACCTATAATCTTCATGCACAGAGGTTCCTTTTTAATAAGGCGCTTATTTCATAACTGAGCCTGTTCTTTGATTTCTAATTTCTAATTCATTAATCAAATTCATGGAATTTGATAAATGAATTTCTGTAGTCCAATGACAAAAGGTCCTTCAAATGTGACCCTTGGCATTTCAAATAAACACGGCACTATTTGACCTTTGTTTTATTTGAATGGCGTGCCGAGACTATATATCCCTCTTTTATAAGTCTTAATTTTTATAACAACCGCTTTAATAATGTTTGAAAAAAATATAATAATCCACATTCATAATTCAGACCTTAGCACTTAATACTATAAAAAGGTTCCGACACCCTTAAACCTATACACCAGTGCTTATAACATTCAACCATGTTTTATTAACGTGATAATTTATATTACATGGTGGTTCATGGGCCCCACACATCCAACGTATTAAATAAACGCGAAATCAACACGAAACAGCCAGTTCATACCTTAGCTTATCCTCCATGCGACTGGTTGCGTGACTGTCGTTGGATCTGTTGGCCTCCAGATCGAACAATGGTCACTAATGTCACATTATTTTTCCCGCTGAACTTTAATGCTCCAGAAGAATGTGAAATGGGCAGTTTAGAACAAGTGATGTGGCGCGATCATATTGGATCGGGTTTTTTTTTTAGTGGGTTCGCCTCCACCCAAAAGCAGTGTGAAATAAGTTGTTTTGGTTCACAAAACCACTCCCAGGTTTGGAACAGTGTTAGCGCGGGTTCTAACTGTAGTTTAACACATCCGTTTAACTTTTTCCAGTGCATTAACTCAGGGTTTAATTCCCAACAAAACTGCTTCAAAACAATGATATTTCTTCCAAGGGACAGGGATCACGCTCTCGACAGAGTTTCCCTATTCTACCACTCTCCCAACTTCTACAAAGAACAACCACAGCCAAGCTTATTCGCTTAGACTGTGGATCTAAAGACAGGCTGAGAGGAACATGAGATTTCCTTGCAGAATTGGTTCTAATTCAAACACACAGACTTCACAGTCAAAGGGATGAATCCTTTTGGAGATTGACAAGAACACACAGATATCCATGAATGCACAAGCTTATTCGAAACAGATAACCAATGCGCCTGAAATTTATTCAACAGAAACAATGCTTTTTTGATTCAATACTTCACTGTCAAAATCCCTTTCGCACAGACCGTGGACACATACATTCAATGTCTTGTCAATATCCTACTCTAGTGCTTAATCCCATAATCAAACTTTCAATGGTAACAGACAGAAGGCCATTCTCTCTCAGTGTCTTATTAACACCTATTTAACTGAACCTCAACATTCTTCTCACAGAATTAATCAATCAATAAACAGACATTCAGGAACACTTTATTTCATAATATGCACATGAATTTACTTAAAAACCTCTTATTTGGCCAGGTCTTCGATTCAAGTGGCCGTCCTATAACGTTACTCTATACAGCTCTACAGGTTTATGCGGCTCTATGCAGCTCTATGCAGGTCTCTACAGATCTGTCTTTCTAATGCCTTTGAGGCTTAATTTTATACCAAATTACAATGAATCGCTTATGATTTCCCAATGACTCCCAAAACTCTTGGATTTCCTCTAATCCTATTTTTTTGCTTAAATCCATAACGGAACTGAACTGACTCTTCCTATTCCCAGCTAATCATTCGAGGGCAGTTACATTTTCTCCACAATTAACTAAAAATCACTCAAATATGAATAATTACATAGGGAAACCAAAACATGAGACCCCCCTTATGTTTATTTATGTACAAGGATTGTCTTGAGCCTAGTGCCCCTGCATCAGACTCCCCAGGTTGAAATGATTCATGATCTCTTGATCATGTGCTTCCATCCTTATCTTCCTGGATCCCACACCTTGTTCTGCAACTGGTCATATGTTGTAGTGCTCTTCCTTTGCATACCTCATGGCTTCGATACTTTATGCTGCATCTTTCCACTTGCTATGCCTTCACAGTATGTGACTATCTTCTTCTTGCTACTTTTGTTTCTCTGTTTTGTCGTTGCTACCTTTTTTCGAGACACTCTCACCATCAGCCTTCTTATCAATGCAATTTATTCATCTAATATGTCTTCTGAATGTTGCACACTACTTCCTTTTGATTTTTGAATTCTTTCTTCTGCTTCTGCTTGCTGAGTTCTTTTTTGTTGAACTCTTACTTCTTTAGTTCTCACTGCTGCCCTAGCTCCTATGCTAGCTTCAGCTATATCTGTAGCTCTTCTTATTTCCATGCTTAATTCTACACTTACTACCACCCAATCATCCATTCCCTCTCGCCCTTTGCAACAGTAAAACTTTTCTTGATTGTCACTCATGACAATTTCTTCATTTTCCGGCTTTAGAAATTCTTCAGACTGGTATTTAAATTTCCATTCATCATCCTCATCTCTTCTATTCTTCTGGACTAAACATTCCTTAGTCCTTCCACTAGTGCTTGCAATCATAAGACAAACATCAAACTTATAAAATCTTTTTTTTCTTTCTCCTTTTCTGGCGACACCTCTACTTGTTGCTCCAGTATTTCTTCCAGCAACACTCCAAGCTGTTGTTCTGCCATTTCACCCTCTTTTCTGAATGTTTTTAGTAAACACTTCAACCACTTATTTTGCGCTTGTCTCTCATTGTCAGCATGCTGTAATTTGAACTCAGTATGTTCTTCTTCTTCTTCCTGGACAATATTCAGCAATTGCCTTCCTTTTTCTTGCTTGGTTCTGCTAGCCATATCAATTTTTCCAAACACTGCACTTTCATCTTCTATCAGAGTAAAAATCTGATTCTCTACCGCTGTAGCAGCCCCAAAATTTTTCCATACAACCTTCTCTCCAGCCTTCTCTTGGCTATTCGAACAAGGAAATTCTTCTCTACTACCAACAGAAACAAATTTCTTCATACGAGACATGAATGTCTCATCTTAATTCCTCAGATGCTCATCTTCATTCTGTAATCCCAAATTCTGAAATCGAGGTTTCCTCTCTGGCACAGGATCCTGTTGATCCAGCATATTCTCCAGCAATCTAATTCTCTCATTTCACGGCTTAAAATATTCCACAAAATTCTCTTCCACCTTTAATTGACTGCCCAATGTTGTTAATTTATCTCCATCATCAACAAGATCTGCATTCACAAAACATTTGTTAAAATAAGAATCACAAGGCCTCAATTTCTTTCTCTCTTCTACCAGCATCTCAGTATGCTATCCCAATTTTTTTTTCTTTTCAATCAGCACATCAGTATGTTGATTCAAAATCTTCAAAAAAAATTTGAGACTGTCAGCTAGTCTCCCTTCTGCATCATCCCTTTCAAGGATGTCTCTATGCTCTAGTTCATAAGAATGAAATTTCCCCGTCTCAGTCATTTTTTCCCTTAAAATCTAAACACCTTTTCTCTGTGTGTCTGTCCTCTGCTCATGCCATAATCCTGGCATCTCTTCTGAGGAAACATTTTCACCTTCTTCACAAGTCCAGTTTCCTACTATCATTATCTCTTCATCCTTCATCAGAATAGAATTCTGATCTTCTATCTATGAATTAAATTAAGTTATCTATGCATCATTCCTCACTTGGCCATTTAAAAAAATCAGCCTGTCATTACTATCATTAATGAAAAATTCATCATCATCAAACACAACTGTCATGTTCTCATTGAAGCAATCCCTTTTATAAAATAAGGAATTTATGAATTCCTTCTTCTGCAATAATTCAATCTGATATTTATCAGAAAGATACTCATCATACTTTACCTGGCAATAGTCAGATTCATTGAATACAGTTTCATTATGTGAATTGTCCTCATCAACACCTGCATTCATACACAACTTGTCAGTTTTAAAAACATAAGACCTCATGGTCTCATTTGATGAATCAATCATCAACTCTTCTTGTTGTCCCAAGTCTTCTATACACTCTAGATATTCTTCAATGGTCCTCTCTTCAAATTATTCAAGTTGTTGAACTTCCAGCTTATGGCCATCATCATAAGCTAAATCTCCTTTGATTCCAATATTTTGGAAAGCAAGCCTTTTCTCCAACTGCTTATGGACATCTTCAAAACATGTAGCTGCTCCATTTTCCTTCTCAGTAACAACATTAGCAGTTTTTCCTCTCACCTGTTGTTCTTGCAAACATGCAAAATATGTTAGATGTAAGGCTCTTGGACCCCTTGGTCCCACTTGAAGCTTCATTCTCCAAGTCCTTCTCCAAATACTTAATCATCATGAGTATTTCCTCCTTCAGCTGAGCATTTGTCATTTTCTCTTTCTTCCTTTGTGGCCTCTACCACTTTAGCTTTTTCTTCATGAGCCACCCAAATCTCTGGTTTTCCTCTATCATCCTATCGAATTCATAAAGCTGCTTATTGATCTCAGCTATCTCTTTCCAATATTCTTCATTAGTGAGTCTCTTCCTCATGCCATTTTCTTTGGCATCTTCCCTAACTCTTCTGTTGTGGCCGCTCTCAGAACCTCTGCAATCTATGTTGCGGCTATCAGTAGCCATTTTATCCTTCATGAGTTCTTCACTCACAAGCTGCACTAAGCCTCTGCAACAACAAGCTCTCTTGCTGCAACTTACCTCACCTATCCTTTCCTCTGGATCCATCTTTTGGCAAGTAATGGTTCCCTATCTGCTGGAACCTTTGGAGCACTCTCTTCTGCTCTCTCTAGGCTTCACTCTGCAACTTCTCTCAACAACACAATTGTTCTTATTTAATTCAACCTCAGTTGGGAATCCTCCAGTTCTGCCACACTTCTTCTTCACTCAGAATCCCTTGCTGGACTCTTTTATCACTGCCCTCAAACCTGTGATCTAATTTTGCTGAGATTTCCTTCCGCAATTGCTTGCACTCTGCATTCTGCAAACAAATCCTTCAAACCAAAGTCAAATAAGACTCATCAACTCACCTCCCAAGATCCCTGAATGATATTTCTTCTTTTCTCTCACCTGCACTGCATCTCTATCTACTGCAATCTTCAAGACGCTCTGTCTTCAACTCCAGATTCTGCAAATCTGGAGACCTTCACTGCATGTCAAATCAAAGATGCAAATTTTCTGTTAAACAGATTTAGACATCAATTTTTCTTTCCTGTTTCAGTACATGTGCATTTCAAAAATCAATTTTCGAAGAGCTAATTCAATTCTAGCTCTGATACCACTTGATGCAGGGTAAACCCACAGTCCCTGTTTTCTCGGTAAAAACATCTGTGTTATGTGTGATTGATTTTTTCTTCATGTGTTTGCAATTGGTGAGTAAATTTTCACAAATATTTAAGTAGAATGATTATGTATTTAACAATGACATATAATTGTTAGATTAGGAGAATCCGAAAATACATAATTGTGTTAAAAAATTATACATTGTACGGGAGCAAAGGAAATTGCAACATTGATGTAGTAGCTGAGTTTATTGGTAAAAACAATTCGAATTTTCTGCAAGAAATTATTGGTGAGATAGTTGAGTAAACATGAAAATGAATTTCAATGGTTTGTGGTTAGAGTATGCACCTGAGGGTACCTTGAACTACATTGCATGGAAGGATAGGATGGAGGTGGTGCTTGAAGATAATGGCTTGAAAGAATTCATCGATAGTGATGTTCCTTGATGCAGGTTAAACCCACAGTCCCTGTTTTTCCATAACCTCAATCTCTTTCTCTGTATAAATGCATTCAAAATTCCTTGCCCAATCAACTTCATAATCTCGGCAAACTCAACATGTTCTAAATTCTGAGCTGGAAATTTAAATAAACATCCAACCCAAAGTCTGGTAATTTCACCACTGAATTTCGGAAGCTCTTTTGAATACCTCTAAGGTTACAATCCACTTTATAATTAATTGGACAACTGTTTGAACCTTGGATTTAAAACCCTTCTTATGATAGTTGAATAATACAACTATTCCAAAGGTGTGGAACATATTTCTACAAAGTTCATAAGACCCTCATATCATATTCCCTTTACCTATAATCTTCATGCGCGAAGGTTCCTTTTTAATAAGGCGCTTATTTCATAACTGAGCCTCTTGTTTGATTTCTACTTTCTAATTCATTAATCAAATTCATGGAATTTGATAAATGAATTTCTATAGTCCAATGACAAAAGGTCCTTCAAATATGACCCTTGCCATTTCAAATAAACACCACACTATAAGACCTTTGTTTTATTTGAATGGCGTGCTGAGATTGTATCTCCCTCTTTTATAAGTCTTAGTCTTTATAACAAGCATTTTAATAATGTTTGAACAAAATATAATAATCGACATTCATAAAGGTGCACTTAATACTATAAAAAGGTCCCGACATCCTTAAACCTATACACCAGCGCTTATAACATTCAACCATGGTTTATTAACGCGACAATTTATATTACATGGTGGTTCACGGGCCCCACACATCCAACATATTAAATAAACGTGAAATCAACACGAAAACTTCGGTTCATACCTTAGCTTATCTTCCATGCAACTAGTTGTGCGACTGTCATCGGATCTCTTAGCCTCCAGATCGGATGATGGTCACCAATATCGCATTATTTTTCCCACTGAACTTTAACGCTCCAAAAGAACTTGAAATGGGCAGTTTAGAACGAGTGATGTAGCGCGATCATATTGGATTGGGTTTTCTTTTGAGTGGGTTCGCCTCCCCCCAAAAGCAGTGAGAAATAAGTTGTTTTGGTTCACAAAACCACTCCTCGGTTTGGAACAGTGTTAGCTTCGGTTCTAACTGTAGTTTAACACGTCCCTTTAACTTGTTCCGGCATGATAACTCGGGGTTCAATTCCCAACAAAACTGCTCCAAAACAGTGTTATTTCTTCCAAGGGATAGGTATCACATTCTCAACAGAGTTTCCCTATTCTACCACTCTCCCAACTTCTACACAGAACAACCACAACCGAGCTTACTCGTTGAGACTGTGGATCTAAAGACAGGCCGAGAGGAACACGATATTTCCTTGCAGAATTGGTTCTAATTCAAACACACAGAGTTCATAATCGAAGGGATGAATCCTTTTGGAGATTGACAAGAACACATAGATATCTAGGAATTCATAAGCTTATTCGAAACAAATAACCAATGAGCCTGAAATTTATTCAACAGAAACAATTCTTTTTTGATTCAATACTTCACTGTCAAAATCCCTTTTGCACAGACCACGGACACATACATTCAATGTCTTGTCAATATCCTACTCTAGTTCTTAATCCCATAATCAACCTTTCAATGGTAACAGACACAAGGCCATTCTCTCGCAGTGTCTGATTCACACCTATTTAACTGAACCTCAGCATTCTTCTCACAGAATTAATAAATCAATACATAGACATTCAGGAACACTTTCTTTCATAATATGCACATGAATTTACTTACAAACCTCTTATTTGGCCAGGTCTTCGATTCAAGTGGCCCTCCTACAGTGTTACTCTATACAACTCTACAGGTCTATGCAGCTCTATGCAGGTCTCTGCATATCTATCTTTCTAATGCCTTTGAGGCTTAATTTTATACCAAACTACAGTGAATCGCTTCAGATTTCCCAATGACTCACAAAACTCTTAGATTTCCTCTAATCCTATTTTTTTTCCTAAATCCCTAATGGAACTAAACTGACTCTTCCTATGCTCAGCTAATCATTTGAGGGCAGTTACATTTTCTCCACAATTAAGTAAAAATCATTCAAATATGAATAATTACATAGGGAAACAAAAGCATGAGACCCCCCTTATGTTTATTTATGTACAAGGATTGTCTTGAGCCTAATTCCCCTGCATCATTCCTCATCCCACTTCAACATATGTTGCATTACTTGACGCATGGCAAAAGAAAGTAGTGAACACTTGAAGGATTTAGTTGGGAGGTGTGAGATACCATACTGTCTCAAACTTCATGGGAAAGCCACTCCATTTTCAATGTG
This sequence comes from Pinus albicaulis, assembly GCA_034641835.2. Classification (NCBI taxonomy): domain Eukaryota; kingdom Viridiplantae; phylum Streptophyta; class Pinopsida; order Pinales; family Pinaceae; genus Pinus; species Pinus albicaulis. Next base: position 636,678,878 of record CM076575.1, read on the forward strand.
GAAGGCTTTGAAGAATATTTTCCAAAGCAGTAGTGACCATAGTAAATTGACGATGAAGGATAAACTCAGAAAGATCAAAATGGAGAAGGGTGACAATATTCCTAAGTATCTCACAATTTTTTTCCAATGTCACGATGAACTTAGGAGTTTGGGAATCATAGTTTCTAATGATGATTTGGTGAGTTTGGCTCTCTTGGGACTTCCTAAGAGTTGGTACAGTTATCAAGCCTCTGTCAACAAATGGGAAAAACTGTCAAAATGGGAACGACTGTGGTTGGATCTAATGCACGAGGAGTTTAGGCGGTACACCATAGATGGCTCTCCATCAAAGCATGATGATGAAGAGGATTTTTATTTGGCTTACAAATCAAGGAAAGGGAAGGGGAAGAAATCCCATTCAAAATCTCAGGCTAAAGGCAAGAAGCTGGATTTGTCCAAGGTGAAGTGTTTTGACTGTCACGAACATGGGTATCTCGACACTAAATACCCACAGAAAAATAAGAACAAGAAAGTTGTTCGAGCTACAGCTGGTAAAGCTCTTGCCTCAAAATTTGAACTTGATTCCTCTTTGATCTCATGTTTGGTTTCAAGCGTAATGGGATCGATGTGGTATCTTGATATTAGTTCTACCTTCCACATGATGGGAGATAAGGAGATTTTTAGTGAATTGGATGAGAATGATCTCCAAATCCATATAGGTATGGGCGATGATGGATTATACAATGCAACCAAAATTGGTACCATTACCTTTGAGAGGGAGTCAGGTAAACCATTTATGTTGAAAGATGTTATGCATGTTCCAGGTCTGAAGAAAAACTTGGTCTCGGTCCCGATGTTGGAGGATAGAGTTTATGACATTGTTTTTAGTGATGGAAAATCTTTCCTGCGACATAAAAAAACAATTCAAACCAAGAGGATAGGGATTCGAGTCAATAATATCTACAAGATAGAGGTAGATGGATGCATTGCAATTATGGGAAAAGAAGAAGAAGTGGTGAGCTGGGATGAGGGCGAATTATGCAACAAGAGACTGGGCCATTTTCACCATGGTGCCCTTAAAAATTTTGCAGTAGATTTCTATTGAAACTCCCAAGTGTACACTTGGGTAAGTTTGTGAAGACCAACATGAAAAGGAAAATCATGCTTTGGTGATTCTGGAGAGAGTTCACATAGACGTGTGTGGACCATTCCCGGTTGCTTCAGCAACAAAAAATAGGTATTATGTTATTTTGGTTGATGGCTATTCTCATAGATGATGGATCTTCTTCATGCAGAAGAAGGATCAAACATTCTCAAAGTTCTGTGGGTTTAAAGCATTGCTAGAGAAAGAGTCGGGGAAGCAAGTGAAGGCTCTACAGAGCGATAATGGTGGTGAATATATCTCGAACGAATTCAAAGACTTTTGTAGCAAAGAATGAATTCTAAGAGAATTCATAGTGCCTCACAACCCACAACAAAATGGGGTTGCGGAGAGGAAGAACATAACGATCGCATGTGTTGCATGAGCTGTGCTGCATGATTAAGGCCTACCAATGCACTTGTGGGTGTAAGCATGAAACACTGTGATTTATGTGCAAAACCGTTGTCCTCATAGAGTACTTGGCATGAGTACACCTGAAGAAGCCTTTATTGGTAAGAAACCAGATTTTTCTCACCTTAAGATTTTTGGCTCATCTATTTATGTGCATGTGACCAAGAACGCCAAGAAGAAGCTAGAGCGGACTGCTGAAGTTGGGATTTTTTTGGGGTACACAGAAACACCACATAATTATCATGTGTATTTTCACATATATCCAAATATCATAACTAGCAGAAGGCATACCATAGAAGTCGAGAGGCTGAAGCTTCATGTGGCATAGAATGTAGGAGTCCCTAATTCACAACGCAGATAGAGACAGTCTCCTGGCCGATTCACTGGATACATGAATCTCATTAGAAAATGTATTGTGATAGATCCATCTTCCTTTCACGAAGGAGTGCAGGAGCCCACATGGGTAGATGCAATGGTGGAGGATAATGACTCCATTGTGAGAAACAGTGCTTGGGAAATTGTTACAAGGTTGGTTGATAAATCAATGGTAGGTTCAATATCGATCTACAAGGTAAAGAAATTTTTTCATGGGAGTGTTGAGAAGTATAAGGCAATATTTGTGGCTCGAGGATTCTCATAGATCGAGGGGATTGATTATGAAGAAACCTTTGCACCTGTTGCACGGTATTCTTCCATAAGGACCATCCTTTCTCTCTCAACACAGATGGGTTGGCACATTCATCAGATGGATGTTAACACTGTGTTCCTTAATGGGATCATTGAGGAAGAAGTGTACATTGAGCAACCTGAAGGATTTGAGATCTTCAACAGTGAGTTGCATGTGTGCAGACTCAAAAGAGCATTGTATGGGCTGAAGCAAGCACCCCGTGCTTGTTACACTCGAATCGACAAATATTTCACTGGACGTGTCTTCGCCAAGAGTGAGGCTGATGAGAACCTATACAATATTGTGGTGGATGGTAATATTTTAATCATTACTCTTTAAGTTGATGATTTAATATTGACTGGTGATGAGCAACTGATACACTCATGCAACGAGGACCTTGCAAAGGAGTTTGTGATGAAGGATATGGCCCTCCTTCACTATTTACTTGGATTGGAAATATGGCAGTGAGAAGTTGAACCTTTTGTGTCTCAAGGCAAGTATGCAAGGGAGATACTCGGTAAGTTTCAGATGGAGGGCTGCAAACCCATGCATTCTCTTCTTCTAGGAAACTGGAGGAAAGAGGACACTTCATCTAGAGAGGTAGTGGATGCTACTGTCTATCGACAGTTGGTGGGTTCACTCATGTATTTATTTAATACAAGACCATACATATGCTATGCATTGAACCAACTTATTCAAGCGATGTTTAAGCCTACCAAACTCTTTTGAAAGGAGAGCAAGCATGTCTTGAGATATCTCAATGGCACATCTGATTATGTCTTATGGTATAGACATAAGGATGAGGTGAAGTTGCATGGCTTCACGGATGCAGATTTTGCAGGCAGTCCAATAGACAGAAAGAGCATATCAGGAGGGGTTTTCATTATCGGATCTATAGATTTTCTTGGTATAGCAGGAAACAGAGATCCTTGGCGCTTAGTTTAGTGGAAGCGGAATACATGGCAGCAAGTCAAGCAGCATGTGAGGCTATCTGGATGATGAATATTCTGGTCATTTTATTCAGTTCTCATCTAGATCCTATAGTGATTCATTGTGATAATTAGAGTTACATTAAACACTCGATTAATCCCATGTTCCATGATATATTTAAGCATATAGGTATCCAGTATCATCATATCAGAGATTGTGTGCAGTGGAAGATCATGTTGCTTTAGTACATTCCTACGGAAGATTAGGATGCAGATATTCTGACGAAGGCGCTCACCAGGAGAAAATTCAAATACCATAGAGACAAGATCAAGGTGAAGGATAATCCATTTCTTATTGAGAGGGAGTGTTGAGATTCAACAAGATGATGATCCTAGTGAAAATTAAGCACCTACACTAGGTGGGGCCCACAGGCTATTTTTAGGTGTATGTCTATTTTTAGAATGTTGAGCATATTCTATTTATAGTGGGAGTCTATTTATAGATGGTTGAGAAAAATTTATTTATAGATGAGATTCTATTTTTAGATGCATGGGTGAAGTCTATTTATAGATCGCATGTCAATTATTATTAGCCCTTAATAATAATTAGATAATAAATAATAATCTATTCTCTTGAAGCACTTGATTTCAGTTAACTAATGTGGAAAAATAGTTGACTCGAGGAATTACCAGTTATAAGGTTGTTTGGTGGGACATGCAAAGTGGACTTCGTTGTAACTGAGTGATACAAATTTATAATAGAGTTGGATGTGTAGTTATGTGATTTTTTATTTAGTTTAACTCACTTAGAGTTGGATGTGTAGTTATGTGATTTTTTATTTAGTTTAACTCAGTTAAGTGAGTTAAACTCAGTTGTGCTAGTTGTAACTAAAGATATAATAGTGAGAGTTCAGTGAATTAATTATTTAATTAATTTACAAGTAGTGGTCTCACATGCAAATGAAGAAATGCTATTGTTAACTAGATGCATTTCATATCCAGTGGAGACCTGGGTGAGAGCTAGCTGAAAGGGTCTGTTTGACTATTATTTGTGACTATAGTGGGTGCATAGGTGCAAAAAAACACAGATTGGAGATGCCAATGAGGATTTCACATTCAAGGCAAGGCAAGATCCAATTCATTCAGGGATCTTCATTAGCAGGGATTGCGCAGTGGAGGCATGTTGTCAGGAGGCAATAAATTGGTGCATGTTTATGCCAATTTTTGTATGATAGTGTGAGACAATTCTATATTGTACCAAGAGCTTTTGAAGTAGAGTTTTGTATGATATTGTTTCATGATCCATGATATATACATAATATATGATAGTGGGCTTTTTAGCTTTATGCTTTCCTGGTAAAGTGTGATTGATTTTTTCTTCATGTGTTTGCAATTGGCGATTAAATTTCCACAAAGATTTAAGTAGAACAATTCTATATTTAATAGTGGCATACAATTGTTAGATTAGGAGAATCTGGAAATACATAATTGTATTAAAAATTTCTATAGGTGAAGTAAGTGTGCCTTGTGGAATTAGGTTTAACGGTTATTTTATTTATTCAATAATCAAGATTTTAGGAAAAACATATTTTACTTTTCCTCCACATCCGATACTTAAATCCTGCCAACGAGTCGCAAAGGGATTCTTTGGCGCAAAGGTGATACATAACAGAGCACCACATTTCTTTGATAAAAGGCATCGAGTCTTCTCCATTTTCATTTAATACATGCTAATTTTCATTTTATTTCAATTTTTTTCTTCTTTATTGAGCGATATAGACAAGGTTTTATATTTTTTCTTCAAATTTTTCTTTATTTTTTGGTTTAACCTTTTGTAGTTTGCATAGAGGATGATATCATCACAGGGGTAGCTATTATGAGATATCGAGAAGCATAAAATCTCATTCCTTATGAAGCAAAAAAAATAGAGTATCATGAATGTCTAACTAGCATCAGATTGTAATAAGAAGAAGAATATTGTGTTTGGGAGTTAATTTATATGGATGCAAATGACACTCTAGACAAAGTGGGCACTCTCCAATTAGGTCGGGACTCATACCTATCGTTACCTAGTTGTTCTCCAACCTGAAGTTGTTGATAGTCCCATTTGAACCCAAAGTCTCTATTATAAAGCCTTATTGGCCATTATTATAGGAGATAAAGATATCGTATTGCTTATCGCGTTGATTAAGGCAAGGTAAATGGATCTTCAAATTAATAGCAATAATAACATGAGTAACAATAGCCATTGTGAGAGACTTGGAAATCATATTTTATATTTAGAAAAGGATAACTTTGAATGAACTTGTCACGAGTTTGAAGAGATTCTTAAGTATTGGAAATGAGTGAAAAAACACGAATAAAACAAGCAATGAAAGTCCAAAATATCACCTTCATAAACATGACAATGATTTTGAAGACGACTGTAATTTGGAGTTTTCATTAGAATAATAGAAGCATAATTTTTTGGGTGAGATCAACATTTTATTGTTTAAAATACGAGTTTCCAATATGGATTGTAGAGAAATTTAACTGAAATATAAGTTTTGAAAAACTCAAAAACCTATAACAAGTAGAATACATGAACTTTTACATCATATCTGTCATCTTCGTGGTACTCACATTGAGATATTGAGTCGTAACTGAAAGATGTGCAGTTTGGAGAAATGAGATGTGATTTTCATTCTCATCCTTTTAGGTAAGGGAGAATATGTTTTCAATTACTCTTCCATCGACTTCATTCTCATTTCCTTATCCCATGTCAACAAAAATGCTTTATAAATATTCTGAGCATTTAATTATAAATAGAAGAAAGTTATAAAAATATAATAAAGAGATTATTTAAAAAGAAAAATTGTTGGTCAGTAGAAACATGTTTTTTGAATTAAAGTCCTATTATTATTTGTTTTGAATATATTTCCTTTAATTACATCTCAAATCAAATAAATAGAAAATTGGTACAATAGTTCATTAATGTGTGTTAATATATTATTATGAAGAACTTTAAAAGATAGAAATAGGCATGTAGTACTTTCTTTAGTTGTTGGACATAGGCTCATTCTCATTGTTTAGCCTTGTTTTCTTGCTTCACATAATATTAGTGTGCCTATAAAATTTAAGATACGAAATTAATCTAATAGCACCATAACTAACATGGCATCCATGGTGTACATTAATAATCTATATGCTAATGATTTAAATAATAGAACAAAAATGGGATTAATAATAATGATGGACGTGTTATTTTTTCCCCAAAGAGAATCATAATTTATTATAAAGAAACAAAATTACATTTTGCAAAGATCAAAATGATTCCAATGAAATCCAAGACCAAAATCGTGGGAGACAAAAATAGCTAGATAATAGAAAAAACATAGAATTCATCACTTTTAATAACCATGGATTTTTTTTTTCTTCCCTTTCCTCCTATGCAATTTTTCTCAGTTACCACCTGAATATTCCATCGGAATTATTGCAAGATCCAAACCCAACTTCACTTGGGGTTGGTCTTTGTTTGAATTTGAATTTCCCAATTCATGAGCTATCTTTGTTCCTAGAGCCCCATTTTCTTGTCTTACTATTTGTGTTGAAGGAATTACTTCTTGAGTCCTCTCCCCATCATGGTCAATTTGTTCTGACTGGTAATTCAATTTTCATTATCTAATTATCCTTAGTATCTTGACAAGGGATATTTTCCTCAACTTCCTACTCTAATTATGCAAAATCAGTGTCCTTCCAGCCTTTCTTTTTTCGATCTTATGCCTTTTTCTGCTTCGAGTGTTTTTTTACCTGTGGACATGAGTATTGTAGGTGACATGTTTGAAAATACGTACACCATATAAATGTTCTATTTTCATAATGAAAACTTTGTTTCCATTGATATTTTCCATTTTTTAGGTTATGTTGTCTCGTAATCCTTTGCTCATATGTATCTCCATACAAATCCGAGCAAGGGTGAAAAAACCTTGTTGTATCTGATCATTATCTGTTTTTTTGTAAGTGCCCGAAGTATGCCCTATATCTTCCAGGATTCGATGATTCCAAAACAGTCATGGGAGGTTTGGTATCCTCACCCACACTAGTGTTTTTGACACCACCATCATTACATGGCCAAATTTAGGGAACCATTGGGTCGTATAGAGACTAACACGTCCCCAAAACTAGGGGCCTTGCTGCATTACTTTTTCTAGATCTTTCTTTCATGCAAATTGTTTAGCCTCAAGAATATTTATTTTGACATATATCTCATCACTTTTTCTTCCTTTATGACATAATTCATAAACCCAATTAGTGTTAATTCATACATTTGCAATTTAAAATGGAATTTAACTCAATTCTCTTTTATATTATAATTTTTCTTATTATTTTAATACATTTTTTATTTAGCTACAGAATTCATGCAGTTCTGTAGCTATTCTCTGTTTCTGTAGCTGCCAAGATTGTTTGATAGGTTCTGAAGATGAAGTAAGGGAGTGAAGAATATGGGTAGTTTTGAAATGATCCACCCATGTATTTTTTCCTACTCGCCTATCCAAAATAGAGAGAAATGACACCTAAAATCACGGTCAAAGGATTAGTCAAACACAAGGCCAAGACCAGCGGATAAGAAGTTGGAAGCTTCATTATTTTCTCTCCATGTAGAAAATCGTGGAAGCTATGAAGACCATAGTCATGTTTAGAATTATACTTCTAAATTTGATTAATATATTTAGGCGAGATCATCTAGAAAATAATTGAATTGAATTTATTATAAATACCCAGTTGTTTTGAACCCAAGATAAGTTCAATTTCTATAATATTGCTACATAGTGAAACTCTGTTTTATTAATGAAAGGAGAAGGTGAAGTTCAAGACTATTGATGCGTAATTAGTCACACATAATTCTTCAAGCCATTATGTTGCAATGGGACCCTGCACAGAAAAGGTTTCGTAGCATAAATTTATGTTGATTTCTAGTCTAATTTTCCATTAACACATAGATTAATTGTTGAGTTTTCATTAGTTAAATGTTAATTTTTCATAAGAAGAGTGTTGTGTCTTTCGTATAGTTTAGTGCTTTAAGTATTTCGATTTCCTGAATTATATTGATGCCATAATCTTGTTAACATATGGAATGAGACAAGCATTTTAGCTTTGCACGGTAGGAAGAATACTTTGTTTTCCTTCTTAGTTCAATTACCCTTCTCAATTTATAGAGCATAATCATTGAGATAGGATCTTTTTAAGTTTAATACTTTTCATTTGATAGAATTTAGAATAGAATGTTTCGTTCCAATGGTAAATAGAGTTAGAGTTAGTTTAATACTCTATTTTTCATAGGATTAATTTAGATAGTTTTCATTTGATAAGAAAAAGAAGTTTCCATATAATTGTAGTTTGTATTGATGCTTTGTTTAGATTTAGAATAAATCTAAGTAGATAATCTCCTTCTTTAATTCAATAGGTTTAGAAGTATTTTTATAGACATTTTAAAGATAATTGTCGGCATAGAATAAACTAGCATAGAAGTAACCACAGTTTCTTTTTTATGCAATATAGACTTGTTTTAGATCAGTTTTGATTCTTAATTTTACATTTCCTTTTCTTCCTTCTTGTAACTTTCATTTTCTAGTTATTAGAATATTTTCTTTAAAATAACTTATAGATCAATTTCCTTATTATATTAATATTAAACATTTCATTTTCTTCCTTATTAAGTTTATCTTTCAAGCATTAAAATTATTCTAGATTCACTTACTTTCTTGCTTTTAGATTTCATATAAAATCTCTAGAAAACACAAAAAGATTGAAGTTTCTTTTGTAGTTCTTTTAAAAAATAATTGTTCTTCTTTCTCAATATTTATCATAGGCTTTAATTAATTTTAGATTCCACTCCTTAGATCAGTGCTTAGTTTTCCTATTCCATTCAAACATTTAAGATAAAAAATAAAACCCTAAAAAAAACATGTAAAATCTACAAAACAAAGTATGAAAGATAGGCTTCTAGCATATATAGTGCATCTACACTCACAATAGTACTAACTCCGGTTGATAATTTATGATAGCAGTTTAAGACATTAAATTGAATAAACACAAATCATATAATGAAAAAACCTTTACAACATAGGTAAATCTCACAATTGTTTGATGAGGAGGTGCATATCCACTAATTTAAAAAATATGATTTTGACCAAAACCCATCGAATCAATATATGAGTGTAGAATAGAATGAACAAGTGAAGAAACATAAGTTTCCTGATGATTTTGGACCTACATTATCGACATTTTCTCCAATTTGTCTAGCCCTAGTCTGCCTTCTCCCCACATGTACAAAGCCATCCTATGCACCTGTGAAAACCCTTGAGGTCACTTGCGTCATTCCTCTGTCAAAGATTAAATTTATGGTAAGTATGTCATTTAAAAATTTGTTGCAAGGAAGAAGTTTGTCATTTGGAATCAAAGTCATATTTATTATTGGATTTGTATAAGTTTCCTTTAATTAAACCTCAAATAAATGAAATAGAAATATTGGTATAATAGTTTATTAATATGTGTTAATATATTATTATGAATGATTTTAAAGGATGTAGATATGTATGTAGTACTTGCTGTAGTTGTTGGAAAGAGGCTCCTTGTCATTGTTTAGCCTCATTTTCTTGCTTCACATAATCTTAGTGTGTCTATAAAAGTAAAACACCTATAACGTAGAAAAAACAAAGAAACACTCACTTTTAATAATAATGAAGATTTCGTTTTTTACCTTTCTATGTTTTCTAGTTACCATTGAAAGATGCCAGCAGAATGACTGCCAAATCAAAACCCAACTCTAATTTGGGTTGTTATTTCTTTAAATCTGAATTTCCCTATTCATGAGCTCTCTTTGTTCATGCAACCCCATTTTATTTTCTTACCATTTGTGTTGAATGAATTCCTTCCTAAGTCCTGTCTCCATCATGGTCAATTTGTTATGACTGCTAAGTACTTTCGATGTTCTTATTTTAATTAGTATCTTGAGAAGGGATATCTTCCTTAGCCTCCTAATCCGATTTGGAAAAGTCAATTTGTTGCCAGCCTTACTTTTTTCGAGCTTCGCCCTTATTATTCTTCGGTTGTTTTTTTTGTCTTGTGGACATTAAGACTCCTCTTTGAAAACAAGTGAAACATCCAAGTGTTGTATTTTTCTGATCCAAACTTTGGTTTTCATTCATATTTTCCATTTTTAAACAGTATGTTCCCTAGTAAGGCTTTGCTCAAATCTATCTCTACACAAATCTGAGCAAGGGTAAAGAAAGCTTCTTGCATCCAATCACTATCTATTTTTTTGTAAATCCCCAAAGTATTCCCTATATCTTCTAGGACATGACGATGCCAAAATGGTTGTGGGAGGTTTGGTAGCCTCACGCAAACCGGTGTTGTTGACACCACAATCATTACAGGTTCAAATTCATGGAACCAATGGGTCATATAGATCCCAACATGTCCCAAAAACCAGGGCAATTCCTGCATTACTTTTCCAGATATTCTATTCATTGAAAATTGTATAATAAAAAAAAAATTAGAACATAGGTAAATATCACATTTTATTACCACGAGATGTAGATCCGCTAATGCAAAGCATCTGATTTGGGAAAAAACACATTGAATATATAGATGAAGGAATTAAATTTATAGCAATTACTTCATTTAACAAGTTGTTACAAGGAAAAATAAGGAGAAGTTTCACATTTTCAAGAAATTAACAGAAAAAATTGATTGAGGTGTTATTGTTTCTAATACATAGTTTATTAATGATGAGTAAAATACTGTCTTGAATGAAAACACAATTATATTTTCAATGAAAGTTGCATATTATGCTAGTGACTTACGACATTTCCTTTTCAACCTCTGGTGCAATTGCTAGTTTTAATATTCTTTATAAAAAATAGACCTTTATTAATATTGAGTATTCTCTCATTATTACATGTCATATTTGTCCACTTATGTTAAAGAATATATACAATTAAATTCAATAAATAACTTCATTATCATTACAATTACAAATTATTGATATATGAATACAAATTTACAAAAAGGGTATCGATTATGAAATTGTTTCAAATAGTGAAAAGGTTAATAAAATAAAATTATAAAATAAAATAAAATGTTCCATGATAAATATCTTTGTATTCCATATGATAAATATACATGTTTCAATCCTAGAGGGAATACTAAGAAAGAAAGGCTCGAAGCCATTACTATAAGTACTCTGTATGATCTCAATATGTCTGATGTAAAAATTGAGTTAGGGTGGGAAGGATGACAACATTTATCCTAACCATATTTATCCCAACCATCTGAGCTAAAACCCATTGAATAAAAACTAAAAATATTATATTAATAACGTTTTCAATTCCTATGTGTGGATGTGTCCATCTAAATTGTATTGAATTTTACCATATACTTGCCAAAAAAAATTATAATTATTTTATCTTCATCTATTATAATGAACCCAATTCCCTATTCAACATTTGATACTAATCATATTTTTATTTCATATAATGATGTGTTTTAAAAATTGGAATATAACTTGCATAATCCAAGCATATTGACCCTATCAATTATAAAATTTTATGAAAATATAGTTTGTCTAATATTGGTGAATTAAGAACAAGGATTCAATGCATTATTTGTATTTATTTCCAAATTAGGGTGACACATTTAACCATTCCTCGTGAAAATTTTCTCATAATATTAAAGTGTACTCTTTGAATTTTTCTTTGCAAACAACATGGGGACATGTTTGATGTGAATTTAAGGTATCCTATTAAAGAGACCAACCTCATATTGGATGCTTTCCTTTCAAGTTTCCATAAATAGATCTAATAAATTATTCTATGAATCGTTCTTTACATTGAGGCCTAATTTTCCGAATTCTTGAATGTGCTCTAATTGCAACTTTGTGTCAAATATTTACCAATTTACTGACGAATATATTTCCCTTAATATCCCTATAATTTTCTATCAATTACTTTGTAAAAATAGAGTAAGATATAATAGAATCCCCTTTCCTTTTTGATACCATACATGTTAGTCTTGTTCTAAGAACATGGATGCAATATTTACCATTTTTAAGGATGCAACTTAGTGTAAATCAAATCATTGCTCGATTTGGAAAACCAATGTTATAGGATTGTTACCATCAAAGTTCCTCGCATCAATTTTCGCAATGTAGTAATTCCATGGTGTTGATTTGAATCCCCATTGATGTGGATCTTGGATTGAAAATTCAAGATTGTGGTTCCATGATTCAATATTTGCACTCTCCAATTTTGATACAATACTTACCATATGTGACTGAGTCTCAACACGATCCCTCTCCTTATGTTCATAGATCTCCATATCCTTGTTTGGGAGATCATTTAATAGATTGGCGAATTTTTTATTTCTTTCTTACTTTTTTTCATATCATTTTTCCATTTCATCCATCTTTTCCATTTTAAGGTTTTATTGAGAGCCTAATGAATCCACCTTTTTCAACATATAACCATCCATTTCATTAAATTTCTTCTCTACTTGGTATAGCCTAATTTCTAAGTCTCCACTTTCTTCATAATTCTTGGATGAACATTTAGGAGGTTTAATTGTTGCATTAGCGTCTGGATCTTTCTTTCGATCCATGTGATAAAATAATAAGTGTACTCTTCTTTATTATATTTTCTAGTCACCAAAAAAGAATTGATCTTCTAGTAAAATATTAGATTACTTTCAATTCACTTACCTTTAAAACCTTAATTTGGAGAATATATGAATGGTTAAAATTTTTCTTGATATATCTATGATATTTTATCCCTTATGAGTATGAAACATCAATCTATAATACTTTGGTATGTCTTCCCTATGATTCCACAACTCTAACCAAAATTTGATTTTCCAGGTAAAATTTATGGTAACTTTTAATAAACTTGTTGATTTTTGACCTCCTCCTAAGAGGAGACATTTATAAAATTGCAAATGTATAATTATTTAAATATATTTATGAAGTTTTTACTCATTTCACTTTTGTATGTCTTGCATGATCCCTAAATATTTTATAGTATGAAAAGTCTCTGAAAAATGTGATAGAAATAATACCAAGATGATCTATTTGAAACTTATTTCTAAACCATTAAAAATTCACTTCTTACATAAAAAATATCTCTAAACATCTAACAAATCAAAGTATGAAATTTTTGTGAGATGTATCTAGATATTCTCCTTAAACATAATGGCAGTAATAATTTTAATATTATCAATATTCTACAAAATAACTTCCTCCTTTATTCCTCAATGATTTAGCCTAGAATGAGGAATCTTTATGCCATCCCTGATTAAATCATTGGTTTCTTTTGTAGGAGTAGAAGAAATTTTTGGGATCATCTTTCCATCCATCATTTTTATCTTGTTATTGCACATTATGTGCCTAATTGTAATTGTGTTTTAATAGGGAAAATATTCACTTCTATGAGGAGGGTAGGATAGTGTGTTTTTTTTATAGTTTTGAGATTATAAGTTATTAAATTATTTTGGATCTACTCTATATTTATCCAATATTCTCAACAGATATTGTATCCCCAAACTTTACATCTATATACTATGATAAAGGTTGTGATGAAATCCTCAAAGAATTAAATTTTCTTACCCCATAGTTAAATATCCACTCATTTGGAACATTTTTTAAGCCTATAATAAAATTTACACCTTCCATTTATCATTTCCAATCCAACAATTTCTATTGATCTTATGATAAATATAAATTCCAAAATACTTGTACAAGAACACCTCCTTGAATTTATTTTTATCATAGATGAAAACATCATAGGTTGTGTTTTGGATTTAATAATTGTAGCCTTTATTTTGTCAATGTTCATGGTCATTTTTATACTACAATAGAATTCCTTAATGATTCTAAGTTTCTTATTAAGCACATATGGATTCCATGATATCAGAACAATATCATTGACATAAGGAATATGGATGGTGGATATACTAGAAAGCATTGAACCAACACAACCTACATCTTCCATACAATCCTCTAACTTGTCAATGTGTATGTCAAAAGTGGCAGGAGATAAGGGGAATCTTTTTTGAGTCCTATTTTATAGTTAATTTCCTTTGAATAACCCATAGTGGTCGTAAACATAGTAATAACATTCTCATACAACATTACTACAACAACTCTGAAATAAAAAAGAGAACTTTTATCTTCTAACATATTCCAAAGGCTATTTTTGGACATTGAGTCAATAGTTTTATTAAAGTAATTGAAACAAAAAAGAATATTGACTTTATTGTTATGATACTCCTTTGTAATGATTTTATAATGAAGAATGGTTTCTCCTAAGTCTTGTGTGGCCTTTAATTCTTTTTTTATGGCTTTCTAGCCATATGTTAATCTTGTTTTTCAAAATAATTCCATAAAAATTGGCTTAAACGAGGTTGATCATAATGGTTATGTATTTAGAGTGACCACTTTTATTGCCACTTTGAAAAACATGTATAGCGAGTCTTTGAATCCTAAGTTTAAGAAAACAATAGACTACTAAATTGAAATGCTTGGGTATATGAAGCATGAGGATAAACCCTCCATTTTTTAAAATTTTATCTTGGAAAATTTCAATGTCATTAGTTTGTAGTTTTGTGAGTCACTTAACATTGAAATTTAAGTCTTTTGCAGAAATAATTCATCCTCCATAGAAATGTTTGGAATATTATCTAGGAGACTAGGAGATTCATAAAGTTTTGAAAGGTAGGAATTCCAATTTGTCAATAGAATCATGTCATTTTCTTTAGTGTGACAAGTCAAAATTATTCTCCAAAATGTCTTTGGATGTAGCCTACATAAGTGAAAAATTTTATCTTTCTTTTCATTTATGTAGTATTTTCTTTTCATTTTCTCATTTTCATCATGGATTTGTATATGTTTATCTTATTCTAGTTCAAAGACTAATTAGAGGTATCCGTAATCAATTTTCTACCAATTTTACATTGATTATCACACTGAGGGTTGACAATCCTATTTCCATTTTTACACAACACTTCAAGGGACAATTTTTTATGGCCGTAGAGAGGGTTTTCCTAAAATCACGATAAAGGTCTTCAATATTATTCTTATATCAAAGGAGAGAGTTGTCCTAAAAGTATGATAAAGGTCTTCAATATTATTCCTATATGAAAGGAAATTTAATCTAGCATTTAAACCCTTTAAGAGAAAGTCAACTTTATTTTTGTCCAAAAGAAAGTGTCTTTATTATCTAAGTTCTCTTCAGAGAAGCTTTTACCCATAGCACAATTTGCTGGAATTTAATCCCAACTGCAACATAAACAGCTGGACAGAGAAATCAAATTCGTTGTAGATATTTCAGCAAGGTGGATGCCTGAAAGTCACGGTTGATATTTTGCACATCACTGTGCATTTAATTTTCAGAATTTATTACCCCTGCTACAGCTGACTTGATTTGTTCCAAAAGGCTTCACCGCTTGCTGCATTCAATACGCAGATAAGCTTTAGAAGATATTTGCATTATTTTAATAATATAAGTCAAATATGTTTTTCACCTATAAATATGATGAACAGCAGTTCGTTTTGAGGTTAGAAGAGAGTTTGAGAAATTGAAAAAGGCAGAGAAGAAGACAGAGCAGAGAAAACAGAGTCGATGTGTTTTTGGAGCAGCATGCATTCTACAGGCTATTTCAGCAACTGTCTGCGTGTTTCAGCAACAGACTGTGTGGTGTTTCAGCAACTGTCTGCCAGTTGCTGAAACACGAATCTGTGTTAAAAAATAGAGTTTGTAAAAACAGAGTATGGAGTTTTTGATTATTCCAGAACTGTAGTTCTGAAGAAGTTTATAATTTTTATTGTAATTTTTATGGTTAATAAAAACAGAGCTTTTCTCCATCTTCTTTGTCCAGATTTCTCTCATTTCTTTGCATTGAGTTGAGGAACTTTGCTTCCTCTGTTTTGTTCGAAATTAACAGAAATTTCCATCATGGTATCGGAGCTGGTCTAGGCACTCAGTGAGTCAAAAACAGAGTTTGTTTTTTCACTGTAGGAGCTGTAAGAACCTTAACGGAGTAGATTTCTCCAGCAGAGAAATTTCTTGCTTGTTTTTAATTATACAGTCAGTATCTCTTCTTTACTTATACAGGTTAAGATGGCAGATGTTGGAACTGGTTTGACAAATTCCCAACTGCCACAGTTTAATGGGAAAAATCACAGTTATTGGTCCATAACAATGAAAGCATTGTTTTCTTCTCAAGGAATATGGGAGCTGGTTGAAACTGGCTATGCTAAACCTGCAGATGCAGCAGCATTGGATTCTTTGACAGTAGCAGAAAGAGATCTCTTGAAGAGCGACAGGAAGAAGGATGCCATAGCCCTCTTTTTTCTCTTCCAATCAGTGCATGAAAGTGTTTTCCCACAGATTGTAGCAGCAATAAAATCCAAAGAGGCATGGGATATTCTCAAAACTGCCTATCAAGGCATGGAGAAGGTGAAGACTGCAAAGTTGCAGATGTTGAGGAGAGACTTTGAAACACTCATCATGAAGGAATCTGATACAGTAGATTCATTCTTCATTCAGGTTATTGGTTTGATAACCAAGATTAGATCTCATGGTGAAATTCTAGAAGAAATAAGGATTGTAGAGAAGATCTTGAGAAGTTTACCGTCAAGGTTTGAAGCTATTGTGGTAACAATAGAAGAAACAAAGGATCTCTCACAGTTCACAGTAGATGAACTCAGTGCTTCTCTTATGTCTCATGAACATAGACTGAGTAGAGGAACAGATTCCTCTTTTGAGCAAGCATTCAAGACTCAGATGTCTTTTGGCCAAGGAAAAGGTCGAGGCAGAGCAAATAACAGAGGTCATGGAAGAAGCCAAAACAAAGGAAGAAATAATCCTGCAAGCACAAGCGGAAGGAGCTGCAATCAGAACCAAGATGAAGGTTCAAGCAAACAGCAAGCTCATGGACAAAGGTATGACAAATACCAAGTCCAATGTCATTATTGTAAGAAATATGGGCACTATGCCAATGAATGTAGGAAAAAGAAAAATGACATGAATAGTAGGCAGATGTAACACCCCCAATTTGTGTGTTGAATTTTTAAAGTTAGACATTTGAACTTTAATCCTAAGGGGGTGGACCCCAAGGGATGAGTATGGTGTGAATGTATTTGCATATTTTATTTGAGGAAATAAATAAAATGATTGTGCATTTTGACCAAAAAGAGAATTAGAGATCACTTGCCAAATCCATGAGGATGGATAAGGCAACAAATCCCCAAAAAAATCTTTCAAAAATCCTTGAAAGAAATTAATTTAGATTTGAGGAGGAATCTAAATTTCCCCAATGAAGAGGAGTAGTTGGGAAGAGGTGAGAAAAAGGCTGGAAAAGCTGAGGAAAAGCTTAAAGCAGCTTTAAAGAATCCCATGATGGGAAGCCTAGGCTAAACAGGAAAGAAAGCATCCTGCTATTCTGGACGCAGAATTAGAAACATGCTTTGGGGAATTATGAGCTTAAATAAGCTGCTCCTAAGCAGATCGGGGTTGATCTGTGCTAGGAGGTGATCTTTGCTCGGGGGTGAATCCTGGGAGATAAAGAGGATTCTAAGGTTGGGAGTTGGTCATTTTGCAGATTTTGTGGTATGTTCGAAATTTCTTGTTACTATGTCTTATCATAGTATGAATTGGCTACATATAACATTGAATTGTATGACAATGAGAAATTTTGGTACTACATTTAACAAAATCTATCCTTAGGCATTCACCTTCCAGATTTTGTTTAGTTGTAGACCAGAAAATTCATAGGGTAGAAACTCCAGAATCTCTAAACCAAGGATTGGTTTAAATCTGAAGTTACTTAGTCCCCATGAAGCATTAAATATTATGTTGACACAACTAGGATGTTTTGTACTTGTAGGTATGCAAAAAAATTTAAAAATAGTTTAACAGCATTGAATCATGCATAGTATATAGCCAACCGAAAGAAAGCACGATATTAGAGCATAGATTGCACATATGAGCAATCTAACATTTATAACATTTATAAACTGCATATATGAGCATTCTAAACATTTATGATGATGAAAAAAAAAAGAAAATAAATAATTCTACTCTATATGAGCATTATACCAATTTTAAGGGTATAGATGGCATATGTAAATATATTCTTACTCCTTGAAATTCTATGACATAGAAAAATAGTGGACTTACAACTTGGGCTCTCTAGTTAAGCACCATTAGATACATGTAGGTATACCTTAAAAGAAAAATAGAAATTTACAAGCTAGTATTCTAGAACATGTAGTTGACTCCTATTAAAACCATCAAGTAGAGTTACACTATAGAAAGGTTAAAGTGCTCCTAGCCATGATAAAGTATTTTGTGTTTTAAAAAAAAAATCTCCAACCCTTGATGAAACGTTAGAGTAATGGAGAAAAACTTTTCTCAAGGTATATCATTAGTCGCACTATCCAGTACATATATCTATATGCATTTAAGATCAAAGGTATACATATATTTCCAAATGAGTATCGGACATTCCACGGGTAGGTACCTGTTAGTTCAACCATAATTGAGCTATATATATATATATATATATAGCTGAGTTTTATATGTGAGATATAACTACACTTCACAGATTATCACGATGCGGATTAAAACAAAAAGAACCTACCTATCCAATCTATATATAGGAACATATAAAGAAAAGAAAATGATGGACATTAACACGAATCACTGATATATATATGTGAATCAGTATCGTGAATAAAACCGGAGGATAGTCAAACTATAAGAAAAAAAAAAACAACGCGTGAGGACTAGATAACACGACCACGTACTTAAACCATATTCGAAGAATCCATTGGACGTTAGCCACATTGAGTCGTTACGGCATAATAGAAATATGTCCGAGTAAATTTACAACCAACAGAGGTGGGAACCTTCACAGTTTAACAAAACTTATTACGGGGCCGAATGAAATCTTAAATGGCTGTATAACGTAATAGATCGAAATACAAAGAAATGCCATATATTTAAGGACTATAGAAATACCGGTATGTATACTGTAAAAGACAAATAAAATAAAAATGCCGCGATGTAGAATCAACTCATTTCAATTTCCTACGTATAAAAACAAAAATAAACCTGCCGCGAGCGAAACCTTGGTTCGTTCAGAACACTTGTAATACCTATCAAGCAGGAACACTGGAATATAAAACAGGTAACGTAAGAAAATGAATAGTAAGTTATTTAACTATCGATTCAGAGAAAAGGAGTAATAGAAAGAACATCTATCCACTCTATGGAAGCTCTGTTGATTCGTTGTCAAAGAAAAACTTATTATGAGTACTTACACAGTAAATCAATAAACTTAAGGACGACGGCGACAGTCCGACCCTTTTGATAGTACCCAGACAGAACAAGTGATGAACTATACCGTCAGCAGAGAGGGCGACAACCTGAGGAAGTGAAGACTGTGGGTGTTCTGTAACTATAAGACTTATAGCCACCCACGCAGTTGATGGTAGATCTAATCAACTCGAAAGAAGTAAACGCCAGAAGTTCGGCCATGAAAAAAAAAAAAAACAAAAGAAAACGATAACTCTAAATTCATCCAGCGACCTAGATCCATTCGGCTCATCTGCGTCGAGGTGATATGGCAATATCGCGTTCCACACCTGCGTAGACCTTAATGTCAGGAAGAAAAGTGGACGCATAAGATTTCTCCGCATAAAACCAGTAAACTACGAAACATCTTACAAAACTGTTAGTATTGTTGAACCGGAAACCAAAAGAAAAGAAAAATATAGGCTGGCTTTAGTCATTAATCCGAGGCGAAAATAAGAGATGACACGATTATAATACCTATCGAGCGCCACCTGCACTCCGAAAGACTTTCACCTGGTTACCTAAATGATTGTCATTACAACATTTGAATCACAGTCACGAACACAATGACCTCTCGATGGTAAACATGCGAAGAGTAAGAGTAACCCTCAGAACACGAGAGGGCGCTGATCCAAGCACAGGAAATGAATTCACAATGAATAGGGGAGGGTTTAAAATATGAACAGAAACCCTAACCCTAAATATGCAGTAGCACGAACCCAACGGCGTGGCAGCTTTGGCGTACGATTCAGAAACTCAACCCTAATCTGCGTCAACCTTTGTTAGCACTGAACCCCTAGACTGAGTAGGTAAGACCAGTACCAGACGTTAACTACAGAGTTCCTCGCCTCTGCCTGGGACGCGTGTACTCCTCCGGCCATGAACGTTGATCCGGAATGATACATGAAGTACAGAAGACCGTGAAGATTGCAGGTTGCCGCCGTCTCCAGTGCATCACTTGAATACTCCAGCGCCTACTTGATCTCAGAAAAAAAAAATTGAAACCCTACGTGATAAACAGCTGTTTACTGCGGATAGTACCGGCAAGGTTCATGGCGGAGGTTAACATCTGTATAATCCAGCCGACGGAAAAAAAATCGTAATACTTACACGCCACCGAGGGTCACACGTATCGTGTCAGTCCTCCATTCTATTAAATTTCACCAGCACACTTTCTCATTACCTGTAGCTGGCGGAAGACCATCATACCACCGAGTCTGCTGTTCGACTTTACCAGGGAATAATGGTATGCCATGTGACTTTTACAAAAACAAAACACAATGAGTCAAACCTTACCTCAAGCGATGGGTTAAACATCGTGTAAAATGAAGGAACCCTAACGGTTAAGAGATTTAACCCCTACATAAGAATCCATGTGAATATAGGTCGCGCGTATAAGCGTATATGACGTGGAATAAAGTCGCACCTTGGATTTGTCTATAGGTAGAAGAGGTATATATTTGTATATCTATTGATATATAAAGATGTGCGTAAATAAACCTAAATTCGTACCTTATATTTGTCTATGGGTAGCATAGGTATATATTTGTATATCTATTTATTATAAAAATGTGCATACATAACCCTTGATATATATATGTGGGAAGTAATAAGTTGCACTTAGATTTCTATGGGTAAGATAACAAACACCCATGTATCTATAAATATATACATATATATATATCTATTGGATAAATAAAGTGACATTTTAATTGGATTCAATAGATGGTTCAATAGATTGCACTTGAGTTGAAATTAATTAAGTGCATGGAGGTGAATCTTGGTGTTGAAAATCAACTCTTATGGATTAGTTGTATTTAACCTAGAAGGGGAACATTGGTTAAAGGGGAACATTTCTAGGAGAAAAAGAATACTTTGTCAAAAAAAAAAAAAAAAAAAAAAAAAAAAAATTAAAAAAATTGGAGGTGTTACAAATGGTATCGGAGCCCTAGTTACAACAAATTGGGCTGTTGTTTTGTGCTCACTGCTTAGTACATATTTTTTTTTTCTGAAGTTATAAAGTTTTGCTAATCCGTGTTGTAAGTGTGTACAGTTGAAATGGCTGAAGGTGAAGGGATTTATGTGGATCTGTGGGATGAGTTCACTACTCTAGATCCCAATGCCCCGGTACTGGCTATGTTGCACAGGATGCAACGAGAGTTGGCTGAATTAAAAAGCCAAAATGACATGTTGTCATCAGCTAGTAAAGAGCAGGAAAAGCTCATCAGAGAACTAACTTCCCGGAACAACCAGGAAGGCGAAGGTTCCGGAAAGAGGAAGATGGATGAATCTGATGATGATGATGCTGCTAGACAGCAACATAAACAGAGAAGAGAATTGCAGGGAGAATTTAGAAAGATCAAACCCCCCTCCTATGATGGGGAGAAGGAAGAAGATGCTGAAGCTTAGTTGCTGAACATGATCAAGTATTTCCAAGTTTATGAATATGAGAGCAATCTGAAGGCTAGGTTAGCTGTGTATCAGCTGCAAGGAAAAGCCACATTGTGGTGGGAAGAGACTAAAATGGTGCATTCCATTGATGAAAAAACAGTTACTTGGGAAGATTTTCAGACTAAGTTCAAAATTCGTTATTTAAATGAACGTTACTATGATGATAAAGCAAAAGAATTCCATGAACTTAGGCTAGGGCAGCTAACTATTGATGAGTTTGTCACTAAGTTTACTAATTTACTGAGGTATGTCCCTTACATTAGGGAAGAAAAGGCAAAAGTGCAAAGGTTTTTAAATTGTTTGCCTACTGTGTACAAGGAGAAAATTGAGTTTGACAACCCAAAGACCATGGATGAAGCTGCTAGAAAAGCAAGATTATGCTATCAACAGTTTAAAGGTAAAGCTGAACAAGGGAAGAGCTGGATGAACAAGGGTGAGTTCAAAGGAAAGAGACCAAAACCAACATATTTAAGGAATTTTGGTAGAGATCATCAAAGGAAAAAGTTCAGCAAACCAAAAGAAAGTCAAACTGCTCAGTCCCAAGTGGCTTCAAAACCAGTAGAAGGGAACAATAAAAAGGAAGGGACAGTCAGAATGAAGGAACCTTTGAAGTGTTGGGGCTGTGGAGAACCCCATATGATGAGGGATTTCCCCCATCGAAATATTCATATGATCAGCAGAGAGAGAGAGGCAACAACAGTAAATGACATAGCCAGAAATAAACCAACTATCAGTGCAACATTGGAAAACCGGAAAGCATAACATCAAGCAACCATGGTGGAAATGGAGGGTAAGATTTCTGACCTAACTATTACTGTTTTGATTGATCCAGGTGCTTCTTTGAGTTACATTAGTCCTGGAATTGTAGAAAAATGTAAAATTAAACCTGAAAAATTTCAGCATTCATGGTTGGTACAGCTGGCCACTGGAACTAAGAGAAAAGTCACTCATAAGTTGCCTAAAACAGCAATACAATTAAATGGGTTTTCAACAGAAGTAAACTTGAACATATTGCCATTAGGATCCTATGATCTGCTGATAGGAATGTATTGGCTAGAAAAGAAGAAAGCTCTAATGAACTGCTGGGATAAAACACTGCATTGTGTGGATGAAGAAGGGAAACCTTTTACATTAAAAGGGAAACCAAAGTCCATTTCCGTAAGACAAATATCAGCCTTACAATTGAAAAGAACAGCTAGAAAAGGGTACCCAGTCTATGCAGTGCATGTAGAAGAAATAGAACAACAAACTGAGGAAGAATTACTAGATGCTATACCAGTCATCAGAGAATTTAAGGAAGTCTTTCCCAAGGAAATCCCTCATCTTCCTCCCAAAAGAGAGATTGATTTTTCAATCGATCTGGTACCAGGAGCAACACCTGTTTCCCGAGCACCTTATCGAATGAGCCCTCCTGAACTAATGGAACTGAAAATGCAATTACAAGAATTGTTAGATAAAGGGTATATAAGACCAAGTGTATCTCCTTGGGGAGCCCCAGTTTTATTTGTGAAAAAGAAGGATGGAACATTTAGGATGTGTATTGACTATCGTCAACTGAAGAAATTGACCATTAAGAATAGATATCCACTTCCTAGAATTGATGATCTTTTTGACCAAGTGAGAGGAGCTTCAGTCTTCTCCAAGATAGACCTCCGGACTGGGTATCACCAGCTCAGAATTAAAGAAGAAGACATCAGCAAAACAACATTTCGAACCAGGTATGGGCATTACGAATTTGTCGTCCTACCTTTTGGGTTGACGAATGCCCCTGCCACCTTTATGTGTCTGATGAACAGTGTGTTGAATAAGTATTTGGACAAATTTGTTCTTGTGTTCATAGACGATATCTTAGTCTATTCTAAAAATGAAGATGAACATAAGGAACATCTGAGAATAGTGTTGCATACTTTAAAAGAAAATCAGCTATATGCCAAGATCAGTAAATGTGAATTTTATAAAGATAAAATTCAATATTTGGGCCATATAATTTCTGAAAAAGGGTTGGCAGTTGACCCTGAAAAGATAAAAGCCATTAAAGAATGGCCAGTTCCCACTGATGTCTCAGCAGTAAGATCATTTATGGGAATTGCAGGCTATTATCGCAGATTTGTGGAGAGATTTTCTGCTATAGAAAATCCCATAACCTCATTACAAAGGAAGGGTGTTAAGTTCGTGTGGACTGAGAAATGTCAAAACAGTTTCGAACAATTGAAACAAAAACTTATTTCAGCTCCTATATTAAAAATTGTTGATCCTGATAAAGAGTTTGTGGTATGTACAGATGCTTGCAGAGAGGGGCTAGGAGGAGTCCTATTGCAAGAAAATTCAGTTATTGCCTATGAGTCTAGGAAATTGAAAACTCATGAACAGAATTATAGTGCATATGACTTGGAATTTGCAGCTGTTATTCATGCTTTAAAAATGTGGAGGCACTATCTGCTGGGGAAGAAGTTCACATTGATGACTGATCATATTAGCCTTAAATATTTCTTCTCCCAAACTGACCTGAATGCAAGACAAGCCAGATGGCTGTCTTTTATAAGTGAATTTGATAGGGATATAAAACATATCAAGGGAAAAGAAAATAAAGTTGCTGATGCCTTAAGTAGAAATGCTTGTCAACAATTAAACAGCATTGGGAGTAGTGCCCAAATGGAGATAGAGGAATTGGTGGGAAAAGCAGCAACTCAAGATCCCCACTATGAAGCACTCTTGGTGAAATTACAGACAAGGGATAAAACAGATTACACTAAAACCCCACAAGGGCTGCTCTAAAACAAAAATAGGTTGTATATTCCAAATATAGAGTCATTGAAAAGAGAGATTCTAGATGAATATCATAAACAGCCCTATGCAGGACATCCCGGATATCAAAAGATGTTAACAGCCTTGAAGAAGAAGTTGTTCTGGCCAGGGATGAAGAGAGATGTGGCAGAATATCTAAGTAGGTGTATGGAATGTCAACTGGTCAAAGTTGAGCATCAACATCCAGCAGGGCTTTTAAATCCCCTGCCAATTGCAGAATGGAAATGGGACACAGTTTCCATGGATTTTATAACAGGATTACCCAAGACTAAATATCAACATGATTGTGTGATGGTAGTAGTAGACACTCTCACAAAAGCTGCTCACTTTATACCAGTAAAATCTACTTTCGGAACAGCTCAAGTAGCCAATGTTTTCCTGAAGGAGATAGTAAGGCTTCATGGAGTTCCCAAAGTAATTGTCTCAGATCGAGATGCTAAGTTTACAGCAGCATTTTGGAAGGGATTGTTTGGAGGGATGGGTACTAAGCTTAATTTTAGTACTGCCTATCACCCTCAAACAGATGGGCAGACAGAAAGGACGAATCAAATCTTGGAGGATATGTTGCGAATGTATGTGATGGATAGACCATCAAAGTGGGAAGAGTATCTGCATCTAGCTGAGTTTGCTTATAATAATAGCTACCAATCCTCTATTAAGATGAGTCCATTTGAGGCACTTTATGGGACAAAATGCCGCACTCCCTTGAGTTGGAGTCAACCAGAGGATAAACTGGTGTTGCGACCAGATGCACTACAAGAGATGGAAAGAATTGTTAAACAAATACAGAAAAATGTAAAGGCAGCACAGGATCGACAGAAGAGCTATGCTGATAAGAAAAGAGTGCACCGAGAATTCAAAATAGGGGATCATGTGTATTTGCGCATCAAACCAAAAAAGAGCACACTTTATGCAGGAATTTGTGCAAAACTGGCTCCTAGATATTGTGGGCCTTTTGAAGTTTTAGAAAGGGTGGGACCAGTGGCTTACAAGATGGCCTTACCACCCCATGTTAGAGTGCATAATGTGTTTCATGTTTCATTACTAAAAAGATATGTGCATGATGCTTCTCACATAGTTGATTGGAATGTTGTACAGGTGGAACCAGAAGGGGAGTTTCTGCCAGAACCACTTCAAATATTGGAGCGGGAAGAAATTGAATTGAGAAACAGAACAGTGGTCAGAGTAAAAGTGCAGTGGAAGCACTTTACTGCTGAAGAAGCCACCTGGGAAAGGGAAGCTGAAATGATGGAGAGATATCCATTTTTGTTTAAATGAACTCTAGTAGTTGAATAAGAACACCGAGGACGGTGTTTATTTTCAGAGGGGGAATATGTAACACCCCCAATTTGTGTGATGAATTTTT